>CACVCL010020177.1:0-89015 GCA_902729485.2 Mus minutoides | reverse complement strand
TCAGATGGATCCAGTCAAAATTTCAGTCAAGCCCTGAGCCTTCAAAACATACAGACACTGCATAGCAGATACTAAAACTAGCTTTCTTAGGTCTAACCAATTTTTCTAATTTTCCTACCCCTCCTCACCCCTTTAAAAATTTTCTTGTTGACTCTATTCAACAGGAAAAAGCCATGGAAAGTCATTCTCCTTATCCTCTGGGTTTGGGTGTCTAATTATGATGATCTTAGTATTATTGATAGGTTATAATTTTAAGGGATAATTTAGAAATGGTCATAATTCTGAATAGGAAGGATATAGATGGGCTGGGTTACTAATTTTATTTTTGAACAAAACATTATTAGCCATAAACTTACATTGATAGAAATCTTTATAATTGATGCAAAATTGAAATTATCATTTCTTGTTTTGGTATAGGATATCTATTGATATAGAACTAAGGTTTTCATTAATATAAATCTATTTATTGATACAAAATTAAAATTAATATTTTTACTCTTAGATAGGCATTGTGCATATGCTAGTTTAAGAATACAAGGCTTTGACCCAGTCCGTCTAATAGTTACTATTTCAAACTGTTTAAGATGATTAAGCAAGACAATTTAGGGACCAATGAGTAAACTCATAGTTATATTAGATTCTGATTTAGTTATAATAAAGTGCTTTTCAATTTACTCAAATAGAAATGACTAAAAATAACTAAGGTTTAACATATACTTTACATAGACAAATAGTCTTCAAAAACATAAGAAATCCACAGAAATTGACATTTAATATTAGTTCATTATTAAGGATCATTTAACAATGAGACATGTCTGCTCCTGATGCCTTCCCCATTGCCATTCAAAAAGAATTTGAACAGCAATACCTCCATATAGAGTTGCTCCAATTTTGACAATGTAGCCACTGGAAAGTAATTGCCCTATTCATCTACGGATGAAAAATACTGTCCAGGAAAGGACACACAAAGTGGGATTGTTGATACTCTTGTTCTGCCAATACAGAGCGAACTAGCAAGACTATGGAGAACATGGGTCATGTTTAAAGGGAGTGTAAGAAGGAGTTGATGGCCAGTGAACAGAGACTGAGCTTGGCTTGTTTTTAGAGCTATCCATGTAATGTCTGTTGGTCTCACATCTTCTCTGATCTTTGCTTCATTGAGAGAGGCACAGCGACAAACTGCTCCTCACATTCTTGCTAATCTGAATCCCTTCTGCCTGGGTATTCCTACTATGTCATCCCACCTGCTGCTATCCTAACACTACTGAACTGGACTATTGGTATATCCATTAAATGTTCTAGTGTAGATGAAGATGTCTGATGCTGATGATCTATGCCCGACAGGAATTTGCTCCAAAAATCCCATTTCTAAACATGTCCACTTCCCCTGTATACTCTCTTTTCCACTACTCCTGGTGTATGGTGTGTTTCAATGGAGGTTAAAGCATTTAAAAACATCATTAGAAGCACAGTTTAAAAAATTAAAATTATGAGGGTGGAAAAGTGGATGTTGGCAAGAGGAGAGGTAGTGGGGATTGTTTGGGAAGAAGCAGTGGAGTCTATTATATGAGAAAAGAAAAAATAAGTAAATAAATAAATTATTTTAAGATATTTATTTATTTTATGTATATGAATTTTTTGCTTCAGATACCCTGGAATCCAAGTTACAGGTGTTTGTTAGCCACCACATGAATGTAAGAATTGAATCTGGGTCCTCTGCAAAATTATCAAGTCCTCTTAGGGAGTAAGCCATCTCTCTAGCCCAGTGGTTATTATTTTTAACATGACAACAAATGAAAAATATGAAAGAGAGAGAGAGAGAGAGAGAGAGAAAGAAAGAAAGAAAGAAAGAGAGAGAGAGAGAGAGAGAGAAAGAAAGAAAGAAAGAAAGAAAGAAAGAAAGAAAGGAAGGAAGGAAGAAAAGAAAGAAAGAAAGAAAGAAAGAAAGAAAGAAAGAAAGAAAGAAAGAAAGAAAGAAAGAGACTCAAATATATAATCCTGACATGTTCTGTTGTAACTAGTTCTAAAGTAATATCATCTATTAAAACAAGTAGGAAAGAGAGGTAGAAGGAAGAGAGAGAAGAAAGTAAAACTTACATGTGGACAGAGTCTATTCTGGTAGAAGTTAGTCTGAAACGTGAGGGAAGTTTTCTTAGACCATTTATTCTTAAGAACTTCCTTACCTCATCTTGAATCAGACAATGGGATTCTTGCAAGGAGCACCATTTACTATATGAACAGTCCTTTATTTTGGAAATTTTGATCTTTTCTGATTTATGGGAAAGCTTCTCTTTTGTCCTGAAAAAACTACCTATAACAATATAGTATTTTATCTGGGGATTATACTATTGGAGATAATGGAACTTCACACTGCTTCATTGTACATGAAATGCCATATTTTAGTGCAATGGTTTTCTATTCTTTTAATAATTATTCTTATTAAATGGTGATAATACTGCCGGTTTCCATATTTCTATGCTGAAAATGAAAATGAAAAATTCAGTCAATAATCCAGCTGTTTTCAATCATCTTACAGATAAGTTACTGCTTAGATAAAATTCTTGAATGAATAGCAATTCAGTTTCCATCCATTGCGACTAATGAGTGAATTTGATATAACTTTTCTAGACTTAGCAAAACTGATTTTCTTCATGATAGCACTAAAGATTTACATTGTTACAACCAAAATTAGTAGTTTAATGCTTCAGTAGCCATGAGCAGCAAAAAGTCTTCTTTGAAACAATCTTTGGGGGTGGGGGGCATGCATATTCTCAGATACATAGAGACTAGCTTTCAGTTGGAAATTGTAGATATTAAATCAAACATTGAAGGATATTGCTATTAACAGGTCAAAAGAGAATCGTCATCTCTAATAGGGATGGAGACATGATTTTGTTGTTAAGAGTGGTCCCTGATCTTCAGAAGTACCTGAGTTCAGTCAGAGCATGCAAGTCTATTGGTTTATAATCACCTCTTCCAAGGGATTGGAAACCCTCTTCTGGTCATTGCAGGCCTACACACACACACACACACACACACACACACACACACACACACACACACATACACACACACTTCATATAGTCAATAAATACACACAAATAACAATTAAGCATTTTTAAAACATGATTAAATGAACAGATTGACTGCAGCTGAAATCATATGAAATGATGGGTTTTATTTACAGATTCTTAAGTAACTGATACAATCCTTACTATTTTCAAACTGCTATTATAGCAGTTTATATCAATGAAAACAAACAGCAAATAAAGTCCATGAATCTTTCACTCAAATATTTGTATGGAAGGCTCAACAAGGTTTATAATTTTTAAAAATATTAATTACAATGTACATAACAGTAGGAGCCCTGTAGAACATTTGAGAATGACAACAATGAAATTCACTCTTCTGTCAAAGCTTAACCTTGTTAGGAATACTACCTGGTGTTTTCTAGCATGTATCTAGGAAGATAAGTAAACATCTATTTGATGAGTGAAACATAAGGACATTTATCAATTTACTAAAAATATCAAGACCTTTTCTCTCGGTGAATTAATAATCAATTTTGTCTCTAATTACTGTGGATTTAATATTTCTTTAATTCCACCTTAAGAAGGAAAGCTGTTGGTGCTAGAGAGAGAGAGATGGCTCTTGCTTCAAATTCAGAGGACCAGATTTGGGTTCCTAGCATCTATGCAGTGTAGTTAATACTTTAAGAATCAGTACTGGCAAATGATGAGATTCAGTGTTGATTTACACTTTAGAGCAACAATTTTGGAAGTGAAAAATTAATTTCCTATGCAAATAATTTGAGATTCTAAGGATGTATCTACAGGGAACCATAGAGTTGGACTGGCCTAGCAACCTTAAGGCATGCATCAAATGATTCTTATGTTTCAGTCCATGACTCTGATGCCCAATGTGCCTTCCAGTTCCTGAGAAACTGAATCACTCTCTCAGGCAGTGAAGCATTCAGGTTGCTTTGTGTTTCTCTGTATGTTCCCTTGGAAGTTAAGGAAACACAGAAATTTAATAGGATCATTGATCTTGGGCATTAATCCTGTGTCCGCAGTATAGTTTGCAAACATCAGTGTATTCTGACAACTCCAACTGTATTGACCCTGGCAATCACCACTATATTCTGTTTTTCATAAGGGTAGAAAATGTTTGATTGGTCTTGATAAAATTGTCACATCTTCAGTTTTGCTATGGCCTCACCCATCAAAGCCTGGTTTAATTTCTAGCTGACTATATCAGGTAACCTTGACCAGGTAAGTAAAAATGGGAGTTTACATGTATCCATACAATTATCAGTGGATACATGAATCATCTAGATTTCAACTTAGTTCTGAAAAAAAAAATAGTTTTTTTCATTCTTGCACTCAATTCTTTCCTCAAAAACAAAATGGATAATTTTCTCAACTTTAAGTGATTTTTCCCTATAATCTTGTATTCTTAAATATAACTATGCCTATACCTTGCTCTAAAAAAGCCATAAAATTGAAAAATAAAGTGATATTACTTTTTCTTATAGATATTTTATATGTAATAGTCAATGTAGATGTATGTAGTTAGTGCTGTGAGAAATGTGGATTTTTTTTACTGGCTTTGGTGTGTTTCTATCATATTTTAGAAAACACTAATTACAAACATCTACAAGTTCATTGTATCTTCCAGTAATGTATAAAACAACCTTTATGTCTAATAGAGAACACACCGATACCAATAACACTCTTTCTTATTGAAATCATAATTACTTTCTTGACATTTTAGTGTAATGTGTTCTATCTTTTGAGTTCATAAGTACTTAAAATATGCACACAGGTAAAAAGAAAAAAAAAAAACCTTTAGTAACTAAATGTTCGAAAAGAGAAACATCATGTTTTTCATTTCATTTATAGAGGGAGCAGGTATTGTGCTCTTGTCAGTTATTTTAAACTATATATTACAAAAATGTAGACAAAACTTTTTTTCTGAAAAGCAACATACAAGGAGACAATAAAAATGCATAAAATAAAAAAAAATCTCAACTCTCAAATTTCGTTTTAGTTTTCTTTGCTTTCTTATTAAGGGGTACCAATATTTTGACCCAATGCAGTCTCCAAATGTGCTAAACTATATACACAGCAAGGTCAATTGAGACTGGCAGTGATTAGAAATGTTCACATCTAAGTTTAAACTACAGTTAAGAGCACTAGTAATTTTCAATGTGAAATTTAAATATTTGTATACAAAGTGAATATCTTGTCCTAGAGATTAGGAAATTGAAGTGAGGACGGTTTTACATGTTTGGTTTTATCTAAATTGCTGGACTTAGTGAGATTAGCATGTGAAGGGCACTAGCCAACTATTTTTTAGATGGCTAAATAAAAATATGCAGAATATGAAGAGGAAATTGGGTTCCAGATCACTGAGTTACTCGCACATACACTCAAGCCATCCATGCAAAAACAGAGAGGAAAAAAAAAAGTGCAAAGTAAGGATTTTATTTTTCCAATGCTTATATTTTATTTACCTCATATGAAATTTGGTTCCCAAAGACCACTTATTGTGAGGAAATTATATCATAGCCACACTTGTAAATGAATGACACCCATATATTATTACTGTTTTGGAGAAAATTTAATGAATCTACTGTGAGAGTGACACAAGAGAAGTTGGAATTTGATGAGCCAAGGCATGACAGAGCTTCCTATAACTGGGAACAGTGCTTTCACAAATCCCATGGAAAGAAAGGGCTGAGTGAGTTAGAGAGCACAGAGCACAGCTGAGAAGTAATGGTCAGATCCTGCCCCTGCTGGGATGACTCAAAAGCCCTGAGGATGCTGGTGATCTGAGGAAGGGCAAGCTGAGATGTAGCAACTCACTGTGTAAAAGAAACAAAGCCAAGATGATCAAAGTGCCATCAGACCTATATATCTGTGGCCAAGAGGATGCTCACATCTATGTGACTAATGAAGACACTGTTAATATGACGTTAAAGTGTTTATTTCTACAAAAACCAGAACTCTGGATTCTGTCTGGCATAACTTGGAGCGTCCTCCAGTCCACACAGAAAAGCTGCTCTGTGGACTCAGGAAGACTTGAGTAGCTGTCACGAATGGTTTAGAAACCACTTACCTGTTTGCCACCAATGGTCTAGAACAGGGACGCGGAAGACTTTTTTGGACCACTCTAGGGTCTCCACATCACATCTTTCCCCAGCTACAAACAGTGTCTTGAACCTGAATATAAGAGAGATACTGAGGTCAAAGTGTTTCCTGAAAGTTAATCTAAATAATTTCTTTAACATTAAAACCTCTTCTGTTAGAATCTATATCATTTATATCTGTGGGAAATGGCCCTTTATGAAGAATATTATGCTGTAGGAGAGTGAAAGAAATTTCGTGCATGTACTCAAATGTAACTGCATACAGTTTGCAGCACTATAGTACTTCAGAAGCATAATTCATAACTATATATAGATGCTCAGCTCTGGAAAGGCAATTGAGTTGACTTTGCAATGTACCTATCACATTCCTCTAATGAAACCTGAAAAGCCTTTTCCCCTTGACATTAGCCTTGCTAATTTTAACTCCTAATTTCCTTTCCTTATTTTTATGAAGGATGTATGCAGAAATGCCCTCACAAATACCCAGTAAGGCAGCAACTTTGAACACACACATGATTTTTTTTTTCAAGCATTCCTTTAGGAGAGATTACTATGCTCTCAAGAACACTTTTTTCTCTATTTTGAGAAACGTACAGATGAAAACTGGCTAATAAGAAGCATTGGTGTAGCCTTTAGGGCCAAATAGGCTCTTATAGTAAAGAACCCGGGTTACTGAAGGATGAAGGAGAATTAACATCACTGACAGAGCAAACTGTGCCCCAGAGTAGAAACAATAAAATAGAAAAACAGACCTAGTCTGACCCTGTTAGTGATTCATTGAAAGAAAGGCTGTTTTTCTTTCATGGTCATTGCCCTCATGGCCTGTCTGTCAGAAGAAAGAACGTGTGAATGAGCAGTTAATTCGTTATCGTCAGAGGAAAAATATTCAACAAATGACAACCTGCCTGCTCATCTTGAACAATGCAGTCCACCACTGACAGTATCTTACTCCTCTCCACATTGATCACATAGATCTTACCGTTTTAAAGAACCCCATCTCTGTGATCCAGCAACAGTCTGTTTCTATTTGCTAACAGCATACATCACCTTCAAAACACCTTTTCCTGTTTATGAACATTCATATTTATGAATCTGAAGCCCATGAAGATTTATTGGATTTCTGAATTCACAAACATGGTGAGGTATGAAGGTTGTTGTGAGCAAAAATGTAATTCAGTTTGAATATGAGTCTTATAATTCAAGAAAAGGATACTTGGTTTGCAGAACACTTGTATTGATGAAGGTACAGTCATATGAGGAGAGAAATTTTTTAAGTGGTTATTTAAGGGAATCTTAGGCCAGCAACTTAGTTTTCACAAACTTAATGAGTTCTACTCAAGGATGTTAAAGTTAGGTATGAAACAGAGGAAAAGGAACGGAAGCTCCAGGAGCAAGACTATCGAGAGAATTAAAGCAGGTCAAGAGAATAGTGAGATTACATGGTGAGAGAAACATGTAAAAGGTTCAAGAGAAAATATTAGGGAAAAAAAAAAGAAATTAAGAAAGAAAAAAAAAAGAAAGAATTAAAATGGGGGAAATGAAGACAGAGTAAGACAAACAGGGTAGAAATCTTAGTGGTTTGTCTGTAATGAAGGACAGAGTTTAGGGGCTAGAGAAACATTAACATGATAAGACACTGGAGGAAATATGATAAGATTGAGAGAAGGTTTAGCATCGAAATATTGAAAACTATCCAGGGAGTTAAATACTGAAAATAAAAACAAACAAACAAACAAACAAACAAATGAACAAAAGAACAAAAGAACTGACTAAAGTCCCAGAATGAATGTGGGAAAAGGGAAAATCAGCGATTCAAACAAATGATCTGAAGTTAATAAAAAAATTGGGTTAATAAATAAACAGAATGTTCATGGATATGATCTGCCTTTACAGTTATGGCTAATCTTGACCCCAAAGCTGTAGCTTAGCCTTCATAGAAAGGAAAATAGTAAAACTTCAAGGAGAAACTAGTAGTTGGAGACACGTGATGGAAAATGCATGTTGATCAACAAAGTATAAATGAATATACCCATAAATGATGTCTCCACATGAAGGAGTGCCAATTGTATCTGCAGTCTCATTTCACCTGAAATTCAGCCCAATGAAAGTGCTTTTGTGCATATCAAGACCACATATTTCATTTATCAAGCCAGAGATTTCTTAGAAGTGAAGGTGGTCCAGATGCCGTGTGCTTGGCGTCTGTGTCAAACTGAAAGTCTATATGAGGAAGTTCTTAAAAAAAATAGCTCCTATTTTGCATTGCTTTTGGATATGGTCTTACTGTGTAACCCAAGATGGCCTAGAAACCACCATAGATACAGGATTGGTTTTGAATTCTTGATCCCTCTGCATTTTCTTCCTGAATATTGGGAGTGCAGATATATTTCTGATTTAATTTAATCTACTTTAACGCTTGTCTCTATTGACAGAAGGTAAACTATGTTAACTAATAGTAATAATGAAACACATATTGGCTCCTGGGTTGTTATCTTATGGTTAATTATCCAAGGAGTGCTAATTATAGCACTGTATATTTTTAAGTAGCAAAGGTAAACTATGTTAATTAACAGTAATAATGAGAAACACATTGGCCCTGGGTTATCTTATGGCTAATTATCCAAGTCATGTTAATTACAACACTATATATTTTAAGCAGTATAGTGTTTCATAGTATAATTTTATTACATTGTCTTTAGATTATAGCTGATGTAGGAACAGTCTGCATGTGAGTATTAACAAGCAAAGTAAGCTAGGTTACCGAATGGCAAAAGGGTGATGGATGCCCTAGGCTGGAGTTCCAAACACTTATGAGCTAGGATTTCCAGGTGGAATATGCTTCTCTTTACTGCTGAGGCACATCTCCAGATCCTCCAGCCTTCCTTATGTTTACTAAAATGGTTTTACCATTTGCCATAAGGAAAATTGTGAGATCACTAACGATTTAGGAATTTAAAAGTAGTCAGAACCTATGAGTTAAGATTTCCCAGAGCTATAAAAGCTACTTTCTATATCAATTGTCTCCTGCTGCTTGTATAAAATAAAAATGTGGGGCTGGAATGATGGTCCAGTCTTACAAAGACCTGGTTTCAATTCCTAGAACTCATGTGGTGGTTCATAACCTTCTGAGACTACAGTTGTAGGGAATTGGATGCCTTCTGCGGGCCTCCATGAGCACCAGAATGTGACAGCACGCATGCATATATGTGGGAAAACTACTCATATATGTAAAATAAATACATCTTTTGAAATTCAAACCAAAAATTAAAAACACCAAAAAAGTTTTCAGAATAAAATGATTAGTGAAATAATTTTAAATATTATATTCAATCAAATACCATTTGTTTAGCTCCCAATTTCTTTTAATGAAAGAAACTGTTAGATGATTTCATAGTTTTTTTTTTTCTAAGCATCAGACATTTAAAAGAATATCTCATTATACATCTGTAATTTTTTGAGAATTGTGGCACCTGCCTATAATGCAAGCATTGGGAGTAGGTCAGTCTGAGCTACAAATTGAATTCCTGGCCAACTAGGGATGTATCAAAAGATCTTATCTCGGGAAAACCTATGATTTACAGTTATCTTACACATGAGTTGCCTTCATGGTACAGAGTGTGTGTAGTGTAAATGAGGTCCTGAGCTTGATCCTTGAACCATAACAAAGAAAGAAGGTAAGTTGCCAAATAAATTTTGTTCTCAATAGAGAGTAAATAGCCAGTAAGTACAAAAGGAAAAAGTGAATCTTTCTTTCAAGGTCTATTAAATACGAAACAAGCAAAACCATTCTTCATTTATGCCAACAGATACTAAATAGATCATCTCAGGGATGTCTCTTCAATTTCCATTCTATATGTCAGATCACCATCATTTTATCTGATGTACACTCATGTTAATATCTGCCTTCCCTTCTCTCTGCTTAACATTAGAATTCACCTTTAGAATGTAAAGTTTATTCTGTTGATATCATACATGTTTTCATAAATTCTGCCAATGAAAAACTAGCAATCCTTGTAAATATTTCTCTAAAATACAACCAGAAAATCAGCTTAAAAACAAAACAAAACAAAACAAACAAAAACAACAACAACAACAACCAAAAAAACCCAGTAACTTTTGGATCCATCAGTAAAGAGCAATAAACATTTGAGACTTCAGAAATGGAAAGAGAAAATGGAGGCAGGCTACAGAGAGTAAGCCAATTACTGCTTCACTGTTTGCTGAATCTTTTGGAAAATTCATTAATATACTTATTTTACATCCCAATTGCAGGTTATCCTCACACCTTTCCTCTCCCTCCCTCTCCCTTCCTTTCTCTTTAAAATGGGGAACCTTTCGAGGATATAAATTCCTTGACCTATCAAGTTCTAATAGGAGTAGGTACATCTTCTTCTACTGAGGCTACACAAGGCATCACAGATAAGGTTAAGGAATACAAAGACAGGCAACAGAGCCAGAGATAGCCCCTGTTCCTTCTGTTAGGGGTCCCACATGATAACCAAGCTTCACATCTGTTACTTACATGAATAGAGCTTGGTTCCATTCTATGCATGTTCTCTGCTGGGTGGTTCAATCTCTGAATCCCATGGGCCCAAGTTAGTTGATTCTGTAGTTTGTTTTGTTTTTTGTTGTTGTTGTTGTTGTTGTTGTTGTTTTGTTTTGTTTTGTACCCTTGACCTTTCTGGCTCCTTAAATTCTCTGTCCCCCACTTTCATAAGATTCCCTGTGTGCCACCTAATGTTTGAGTCTCTGAATTTGTTTCCATTATCTGGTTTGTAAAACCTCTCAGATGACAGTTTTATTAGGCTTCTCTCTGCAAGTATAGCAGAATATCCCAGTTGTCCCTCCCTCTGTCCTCCCCAAACATGATTCTTGCTGTTTCTTCCCCACTCTTTCTGGTACTCAGTTTCCCTCTTCTGTCCACCCCCTGATTAAAGATGGAAAGATCTTCTATGCTCATGTATCAATAGGATTGACATAATATAAGTGGTCATTTGACAAAGAGGAATATGCAGAGTCAAAGAGCAATATATAATACTCATCAAAGTTCCTACACAATTCTTTACAGAACCTGTAAAGGCAATACCCAACTTCATATGGAAAAACAAAATACACAGGATAGCAAAAACAATTCTTTACAATAAAAGGAATTGTGGTGGTGTCATCATCCATAATTTCAATTTCATATTACAGAGCAATAGTAAGAAAAACTACATTGAGTTGGCATAAAAGCTGGCCAGTTGATCAATGGACCCAGAAGTAAACTCAAACACCTACAGACACTTCATTCTTAACAAAGAAGCCAAAACTACACAAATGGAAAAAAAAGAATGCATCTTCAATAAAAGGTGCTGATCTATCTGGATGTCTGCATGTAGAATATGTAAATAGATGCACATCTATCACCCTGTACAAAATACAAGTTCAAGTGGGTCAAAGACCTCAACATAAAACTGGATACACTAAATCTGATAGAAGAGAAAGTGGAGTATAGCCTTGAATAAATAAGTACTGGAGACAACTCCTAAACAAAACACCAAACTCAATCACTAATATCAACAATTAATAAATGTGACCCTGAGAAACTTTAAAGGACACGAGCAATAGGACAAAACAGCAGCCTATATAATGGGAAAAGTTCTTCACCAAATCTACATCTGAAAGAGTGCCAATATCCAAATAATATAAAGAAATCAAGAAATTAGACATCCTCAATTTAATATGGGGTACAGAGCTAAACAGGGAATTCTTGACAGAGGAATCTCTAATGGCTGAGGAGCACTTAAATGTTCAACATTCTTAGTCTTTGGGAAAATGCAAATCAAAAAGACTCTGATACTCCATCTTACACCTGTCAGAATGGCTTAGACAAAAAACTAAGAGGACATATACCTAAAAGATGATCCACCAAACCACAAGGACACTTGCTCAACTATTTTCATTACAGCTTTATTCATAAAAGACAGAAATTCGAAACAACCTAGATGTTCTTCAACATCCATTAAGAATGGATAAAAAATATGGTATATTCACACAATGGAATACTATTTACTATTAAAAACAAAAACATCATGAAATTTACAGGCAAATATCATTCTGAGTGAGGTAATTCAGACCCAAAAGAACATGTATGGTATGTACTCACTGATAAGTGGATATTAGCCATAAAGTGCAAAATAACCATGTAAAAATCCACAGACTGACCCTAAAAGGTAAGTAGAAAGGAGGACATAATGGAAGGTACTTAAGTCTCACTGGAAAATGGATTTTAAAAGCTTAAAAACTGTAAGAAATCTCTGTGTTCACAGGCTAAGAATTTTCATATGCTCTCAAACATTATACTGATTTAGGAAAAGGCAATTATACTTCCAAGCCTTCAATAGGAAAGGGTGTTGTAATACATCTGGATGTCCATCTGTAGCACCTGACATTATTTCCTAATAAGAAAGCTAGGGTGAAAAAAATAAGTCCCTCCACAAGACTTCAGTCTAGCATCCAACCACTTAATGTCTAAATGGACAGAAATATTTCTCTTTAGGATAATTGGCTGCCAAATAATGATTTTTCTGTAGAGATCGCCCAATTCATAGCTGAATTACTTTTCACTTTACTAGGGAAAGTATCATAGAATCAAACTCACATGACAGAAGGAAGACAGGAAAATAGACACAAAATCATGATTCAGATGATCAGATACATGCTTTAAAAGACTTTGATGAATAGCACCATCCTGAAATGCATACATAACAGCAGACAGTAAAGTCTACAATCAGCCTCCATAGTTATATTTGAAGGTAGCATTTCCTCTACTATTTATAGAGCTTGTGACATGACCATCTTCTAGGTATTTCATTAAATAAATGATCTCCCTGTTCTTGTCCCTGTTGAGTCTCATAGATGTGAATATTTGGCTGCTTAATGGTCTCCTTGGTGCCCACCAACTGTCCCTACTGTTTGTAATTCTTGTTTCCTTTTGGGTCCAGTCACCAAAGAAGAATTAGCTGCACCTTCAACTTTTCTTCTGCTCTATCTAGTTTACAGTTAAAACTCTAAATTGTTTATACTATTTAAACAAGTTAATTCTTTAGCTTCAAGAATTGTTTCTCTGTTATGAAATCTACCTTTCCATTGCATTACTCATGATTGCGACAGTTCACGAGCTGTTTCTTTGAGGTCAGTTACTGGAAAATCGTATTCTACTGTGATGTCTTACAACTGGTTTTCATATTCTTTGGGTCTGTTCATGACATTTGTATTCAACACTAGAATCACTTTGTCCAAACATTGCAGGGTGGCTTCCAGAGATAAAGGCCTGAGATACTGGTTGGTAGGTCAGAATATGACATTTGTTGCTGCATGGACAAGCGGTCTAGTCTTTATGTGGTTACTCAAGTGGTGATCAGTGTTAACAATGGCTATGGATGTGTTGATGATTTAGGTAACAAGAGTTGATGACAGTGATGTTGGGTGCATAGGTAATTAGGAAAAAAAGTATTTAATGATTTCTTGTTGTTTTGTTGATGAGTCAGACTAGGCTTGTAGTCATTCATAACAGCACTGGGATCCAAATGCTCAAAGAAGCTGTGGAGGCAGATTCCTGGAATCAGAATATTGAAAAGTTCTAGAGCACTTCTGAAGAGAGGCACAAGTAAGACTCTTCTCGTGCAATTGAGTCCAGCGTACACACTACACTGTGTAGGTCTATGGCATATCTCAACAGTACAGACTCCAAATAATGTGGGGGGGGGGGCGGCACTGGTTCTGATGATGGTGTTAGGAAAAGTGGCAGAGCACAGCTCCGCTTTGGTGCAGGGAAGAAAGAAAATGCTTCTGAGCCTATGCTGTGGTGAGTCTAGCATAGCCGCAATGCAGGAATAAATCCGAACAAGACACAGTGACAGCTCACACTCAGGGGGAATGAGAAAGCACATGGTGTTGACTCGGAGCCCTGGAACAGTATCCCATGGCAACAGCCTATTCTCTGAGTTAGGGAACAAAGAGCAGCTTTGCCTTTCTCTCATTGTTATCCCTCAATACTAACAAAGGGTTGAGCATAGGATATAAACATATTACTAGTAATTCTAGTATAAACTCTCAGCAGCAATGCAAGATGTATTATCTCCTTGTCAGGAAGATCACAGATATGTAAATATATATATTCATATATGTTTTTTGATACAGGGTTTCTCTATGTAGCCTTAGCCCTGGCTGTCCTGGAACTCACTCTGTAGACCAGGCTGGCCCCTCGAACTCAGATATCTGCCTGTCTTTGCCTCCCAAATGCTGGAATTAAAGGTGTCTGCCACCACCGCCTGGCTTGTTTTTGATTTAATGGGAATAAAATACAATCTCATTTAATTTAGAATTTTCTTTTGTATTCATGAAAGTTAAGAACCTGTTATGCTCCAGCTTCTTGGTTCATGAATTTATTTTATGACTCGCCCTTTTCTTTATTGAGTTGTCTATTTCCTTACTGAGAATATCTACATATCCTGTATATTAAACATAAATGATTATATATATCATAAATCTCTTCTCTTGGTATATGTCTTTTAATTTAAAAATATTCAATAGACAATTGTACAAATTATGGTAGTCAAATTTCATATTTTCCTTAATGTTTTGTGAATCATACGTTTTAAATCAGTATTTATATTGAATAGCCATGTAGCAGCAGGGGTCTGGGTCAATGGATATGGACCATACTGCCATCTGACATCCCTGGCCTGGGCTGCCTCCTGGGACCATGTTGATGTCCAAGAGCTGTACAGAGCTGGCCCCACCCCTCACCAGCTGTAGCACTTGGGAGAGCAGACCCTATCCTTAGCAGCAAAGTAGAGCAGGTCCTGGTGACTGGGGAGAAGGTGAGCCACACCCGAGTGAGTGAATGCCAGAGAGCTGGCCCTGCCCTTTATCTGCCCTGAGGTGATGTGGATGTGGGGAAGATGACCTCCCTACTTTGCAACCTGAGGCATTCAGAAGAGATGGCAATATGGTCATAAGAGCAAGAGTATAGTACCAGCCTCATTTTCCACTGGCTGTGGTCCTCTGGAAGTGATCCCCACTCCTTGATTGGGCACACAGTAGAACTGGATCTATTGGCATGAGCCAGCCATAAGTGCATGAGAGCAGAAGAAGTGGCTCTGCCTCTTGCCAGCTACAGCCCTGGGTGGCCTACCAGGAATAGTGCAGGAAAGCAGGAAGGCTGAACAACTCAGCAGCTCCCCAGGCATACTCCAGAGTTTTGAGTTGGCCCAACATCTATGCCATTTATGATCTGCTGGAGCACGTGAAGGTCCTATAGATCCAAAGTTGCAGGATCTCCATGACACAGAGCAACAACAGAATATCCTAGTGAGGATCCAGTATGGGATGGTGTAGCAGGAGCCAGTGACCTTGTAACAGCCCATTGACTCATTGAAATGAACATTTGCAATTAAAGATGTGTGGACAAATGGTATACTGTGGGACACACTGGGACACACTACAGCTTCCATGATGAGGTATCTTTTATGTTATTTATGTTATTTATTTATTTATTTAGTTAGTTAGTTATTTCTATTTTGAGGGTAGGCTGCAAAAGCAGAAGGCCGATACAAGGGGATGGGGAGATGACTGGTGTTGGGGTACATGATGTCTAACTCACAAATTTATAATCAAATCATTCCTTGTGGGAAACATCAACAGCTCACTTCCTTTATAACTTTGATCTAGCAAACTACTTTTGATGTATTTTTAAATGCTATTTGGGGAATACTATTTTTCTGTGCTTGATAAGCCAATTGGCACTAGTCTACCTGAGTCTGCCACATCTCCCATGAGGAAGCTTTCATAGAAGTGTAAGAATGTACAGTGTTCTCAGCACAATAATGCTTTCCCAAGTCGAAGGGTTTCATGATCTTCTCACATCACATGGGTTACAACCTCTCCCCACAGTCAAAGGGATATCTTAGATGTTTTCTCAATTATAGCAAAGATTATCCTTGCATTTTGAGATGACTCTTAATGGTTATTTTCTTTTACTGTTAAGTGATTCTGGCTTCTACTCAAACACAGCATCCCACATGGTTGTATAGGTGTTTATGTAAATTCACCAATCTACCTCATCCATATGGCACTGCTTGTTTTGGATCCCTATCCATCCTACTCCATGCTTATCTTTCCTTGATGAAAGTCTTTAAAATTAAGTTCTCTTAGTGTTACCTATTTGTTTCCTTTTCTATTTTCCCTTTAATCTTATCCAGTGAATATTAAATTTATTAAACGTGGTGTTAATGATGCGCATATAGTGATATGAGAAGGTTTGACCCAAGTTTGCCCTTTGACGACTTCCATTACTTTTTTTTTTTTTTTTTAATAAAACAGCTGAAAACTCTTCTGTTTTCACTGTAACCTTACTTGCCAAATGGGAATCTATTAAAACAGTTCAATGGTGGCATTATTTGTGTAGGTTATAAATATGAAAATCAAAAGATACTTCTATTACATGAAGGTCAAAACACCTTTTGAGTGATGATACACCTTCTTAATAGTACCCCTGCATCTCTGGGGTCTAAGCAAGTGTGTGAATTCTGGTGAGATTACATGAATTAATTTCTCCCTGGCGTGATACATAAGTCCTCTGGTCCTAGATTTACTCAGTGGCCAAATAAAGATAATGCTTAAAGTTATTATTTATGAAGATGCTTCTGCTAAATGAGTTACTAAGCCACTTGTGTCTAGTTCACATTTTGTTCACTCATTAATAAGAGTATTCTCTCTCTTTCTCTCTCTCTCTCTCTCTCTCTCTCTCTATATATATATATATATATATATATATATATATATATATATATATGTTTCAATTTGTATTAAAGATATTGAATATTTATTTCTTGATATTTTAGCCATTCCCATTTCATCATTGGAAACTATCCATTTAGTATCTGTGATAAGTTGTTGTATGTAAACTTGACACAAAGTAAACTCATTTCCGAAGAGAAAACTTCAATTGAGAAAATGTGCCTACCAGATTGGCTTATGGGCAAGCCTTTAGTGAATTTTCTTAATCAGTGATTGATGTGAGAATTTCCAGCACATTTTGGGTGGAGTTACATCTGGGTTGGTGGACTGAGTGGTCTGAGGAAGCCTTGAGTAGCTAGCAGGAAAGCAGTATTCCTTCATGGCCTCTGGATAGTCCATGTTTTTCTTGAGGTCCTCACCTGATTTCCTTCTGTAATAGACTGTGCTATGGAAGTGTGAATGAGAATGGCCCCCATAGAAGGTTTGAATACTTGGCCAACAATTGGTAGAACTGTTTGGGAAGGATTTGAAAGTGTAGTCTTATTGGAAGGGGTGTGTCACTGGAGGTATATTTTGAGGTTTCAAACGTTCGTGCCACTCCAGTTGGTGTTCTCTCTCTCTCTCTCTCTCTCTCTCTCTCTCTCTCTCTCTCTCTCTCTCTCTCTCGCCCTTGCTCTCTGCCTGTGGTTTTTTTCTCAGAATGCAAGCTTCCAGGTACTGTTACAGCATCATGTGCTGCCTGCCTGCTGCCATGTTCCCTGCCATGATGGTCATGGACTAACACTCTAAAACTTTAAGCAAGTCCCCAATAAACTCTTTACTAAGAATATTTTCAAGCTTGGGGATGCTTATAAATTAAAAGTCTTCTGAGCATTTAAGTATTCCTAAATATCAATTAAAAACAGATAAATGTGCCATCATAAATACCATAGGTTCCTATCAATAGAGGAGAAGGATTATAAGAATGTTTTGGACAGGAGGCTTATGATAAATTCTCATATCCTGTGAGTAGTTATTTATGTGAAAAGTGTTAACTTAATGAGCGTTATTGTGTGGAACATGATAAATAAAAATCCATGTATAAATAGGAACACAAAAGAAAACAAAACACATTTTAGTCTACTGGCAAATGTAACTCCATGCCTCACATTCAATTGGTGTATATTATGCTAGTGAATAAACATTTAAGAAAATAAATGCCTTCTCAAAATCTCTACAGGTGTCTTAGGATATGTATGAAGAATGAGATGTAAATGAAGAAAATATCTAATAAAAAAAGAAATAAGCTATAGAAGTAAAAAAAAAAAAAAAGATATGTATATGTCTTAGTCAGGGTTTCTATTCCTGCACAAACATCATGACCAAGAAGCAAGTTGGGGAGGAAAGGGTTTATTCGGCTTACACTTCCATACAGCTGTTCATCACCAAGGAAGTCAGGACTGGAACTCAAGCAGGAGCTGATGCAGAAGC
This sequence comes from Mus minutoides, assembly GCA_902729485.2. Taxonomy (NCBI): domain Eukaryota; kingdom Metazoa; phylum Chordata; class Mammalia; order Rodentia; family Muridae; genus Mus; species Mus minutoides. Next base: position 70,615 of record CACVCL010020177.1, on the reverse strand, counting down.
CATGGAGGGATGTTCTTTACTGGCTTGCTTCCCCTGGCTTGCTCAGCCTGCTCTCTTATAGAACCCAAGACTACCAGCCCAGAGATGGTCTCACCCACAAGGGGCCCTTCCCCCTTGATCACTAATTGAGAAAATGCCTCACAGCTAGATCTCATGGAGGCATTTCCCCAACTGAAGCTCCTTTCTCTGTGATAACCTCAGCTGTGTCAAGTTGACACAAACCTAGCCAGTACAATTGACCCCTTTGTCAACTTGACACACAAATACATCACTAGTAAGCCTCAATCCTTAGTTCTTATTCAACCCCAAGATCTTAAATAACTTTAAAAGTCCCACAGTCTTTACATATTAAAAAGTTCAATCCTTTTAAAATATCTTTTAAAATTCAAAGTACTTTAAAACTCAAAGTCTCTTAACTGTGGGCTTCATTTAAAAACTTCCTTNCTTCCATACTGCTGTTCATCACCAAAGGAAGTCAGGACTGGAACTCAAGCAGGAGCTGATGCAGAAGCCATGGAGGGATGTTCTTTACTGGCTTGCTTCCCCTGGCTTGCTCAGCCTGCTCTCTTATAGAACCCAAGACTGCCAGCCCAGAGATGGTCCCACCCACAAGGGGCCCTTGATCACTAATTGAGAAAATACCTCACAGCTAGATCTCATGGAGGCATTTCCCCAACTGAAGCTCCTTTCTCTGTGATAACTCCAGCTGTGTCAAGTTGACACAAACCTAGCCAGTACAGTATACTACATAAGTATTTTTGCCAAAATCTATTTTATATAGTCGACATTGAAGTTAGGAACAACCTAAGTATAGTAAATGAAGGCACAAAATGGAGAAAAATAGAATATTGTAGTTCATGAGTCATATTATGCACACTTATAAAAAGTAAGACTGTATTGTTTACATTCTGTAATTTTTAGTAAATCTAGGTTTATTGTTTCACAATATAAAGTAATTTTAGATATACGTAAACTAAACTAATAATCCTGCTAGATTTAAATCCTATTTTATCTCAGCTATTTATTTCAGTCCACAGAAACCTATAATTTAAGTATCATGATATTTAACTTCAAATATTCAAACTGTCTAAATCAAGCCAAATATTTAACTTGAAGAAAAACAAAAGCTCATTTATTAGCTCATGCTCACAGTGACCTATGTCACAGAGTTGGAAATAGCCTTGAGGATGTAAATTGTAATACTTATATTTGGAGATATATATCACAACTAATGAAATCAACAAAGAAACAAAATATCTATGGTATCTACAGGATACCATTACAAAGTTAAAGTGGAATAGTGGAATAATTGGTCTCATTACAAACAGATGTAATTTGAACAGTAATATTCACAGTATGTTTGTCTATGTGTACTCAGATAATGTATCTCTCCATTTAAGACCTGCTTATATTAACATTTCTGGAAGAGAGTTTGGTACTGAAATAACATGTATGTGAAATCAAAATCAGAGTTTTGCTCTTAACTAAAATATAAACAGGGTCACCAAAAAAAAATAAAAGAATGAAAGAAAGGAAAAAAGAGAGAGGGAAAGAAGGAAGGAAGGAAGGAAGAAGGAAGGAAGGAAGGAAGGAAGGAAGGAAGGAAGGAAGGAAGGAAGGAAGGAAAGGAGGGAGAGAGGGAGGGATGGAGAGAGAGAGAGAGAGAGAGAGAGAGAGAGAGAAAGAAAGAAAGAAAGAAAGAAAGAAAGAAAGAAAGAAAGAAAGAAAGAAAGAAAGAAAGAGAAAGAATAAAGTGTTATGGTTAGAGATGAATTGAAACAAGCAAGACTATAGTGCTTAAAATATGAGAGGTTATCCAACAGTCTGAGTTACACATACAAAGCCATTCTTAACAATATTGTAAATATTTTACTCCTTCTACGGAGGTACTACACAACCAAAATATTATGCTCAGTTATATTTTGACTGCAGTTACGTTTGGACTTCAGCTTCTAATGTCATTTTCCATGTGCTTTTCTACTTCACCTTGTCAGAGAGTACTGCTTCCCCAAGGCTGCCCCAGGGTCCTGTTGACGGATGGCTCTAATTGCAGTTGGTGCTGTAAACAAGGCAGCCACTCCATGCTCCGCAAGCACACGGAAGTAAGCGCCAGCATCCGGTGTTCCCACAGGCTTTCCCTAGGATGAGATTCATTTAAAATGTCACTGGGTAAATGTCTCATATTTCCACGACACTTTTATGCATACATATTTAACGCAGCAATATTAACAAAGATAGCTTCTCAGCAAATCCTGATTTGACAACATTACCTTGTTCTGTTATAATCCAAAACCAAGAGAAAAATACCCAGGCTATTTTCTCCCTTATAGAATCTTGGGAGCTTTTACATTTAAATTAAATTTTTTTTCAATATTTTGAAAGATAAAAATTTGGATTTATGTATCACATTGAAATTAGAAACATAATAGAATCTTCCTATGTCAAGAAGTCATATATAGACAGTATATAGATTATATGTTATATATTTATATAGTATATTATATATGTAATTATATGTATAAATATAAAATACAAATAATTACATATACAATATAATTATCTATTATGTATTAATATTTTATATAATATATCTAAACAATATATTCATATATTGCTATTTATATATAAAATGTTATATATAGAGAGAATTTTTTGCTGTAAAGTAAATGAGACACATAATTGTTTTCTCAATATTAACAAATTTATATTTTCCAACATTAAAAGAGATAAGAGCAATTCTTGAGAAAAAAAAGTTAAAATCAAAATGATTCCTGTGCTTTCACAATTAAAGTTCTGACTCTAAGGAAAGAAAATTCTACAAATAAAAACACTCCACATGCTAGCAAAAAGCATATGCTATTTGCTCTTTAAATGATTATTATATATATATCTCAACTGAAGAATAATGGATAAGAACATAGCAATGCTGAAAATTATATAACTCAAAAGCACAAACTATTTTGGTAGATGCTCTTTTAAAAAACAAGCAGGAAAGATTTGAAGAATAGACCAGTAATTTCCCAACTATTTGGAGTGATCAGAAATCTTGACTCATCCCTATTCCATCCTTTGTCTACCTCTTCTCATCATTGCAAGACCTCCTGTTCTTAGACCAAGGCGCCTAGGTTATTAATGTATGTTGGATAAAAGTATAAACATATTTCAGTGTAAAACATATTAGGCACAGATTATAATTAACAAAAGGAAATAGTTACCTTAGTTTATTTTTGCTGCCTTGAATATTCTAGAGAACATAAGGCATTCCTGAAAGATGGGGCATCTTATATAATATTTGCTGGGGTCCACTGATCAAATCTCATCTAAGCTTCCCGGGGTCTTTGGTTCTAGAAAACTCACATGGTAAATTCTAAACTACAGCAGCAAACTTACAGCAAACTGAGAAATCTCTCCAAACAGAGAACACGGAAAGACCTGACAATCAATATGGTGGTCTGATTGAGAATGAATTCACCCATAGGACCCTATATTTCAGTATTTGCTCTTCAGTTGGTATAACTCTTGGGGGAAAATTGGGAGGTGTGGCCTTGTTGGAAGAGGTGTGGCCCTGGGAAGGGTTTTGTGGTTTCAAAAGTCCATGATATTCACAGCTCTCTGTCTCTCTGTCTCTGTCTCTCTGTCTCTGTCTCTGTCTCTCTGTCTCTGTCTCTCTGTCTCTCTGTCTCTCTGTCTCTGTCTCTGTCTGTCTGTCTCTCTCTCTCTCTCTCTCTCTCTCTCTCTCTCTCTCTCTCTCTGTCTTTCTCTCTCTCTCTTTCTGCCTTGTGGTTATATCTCCAGTTGTGAGACCTCAGGTACTGTTCCAGTGATATGCCTGGCTGCCTGGCTGCCTGCCATATGCCTGCCTGCCTGCCATGTTCCCCACAATGATGATTATGGAGTCTAACCCTCTGAAACGGTAAGTTCCAAATAAACTCTTTCTTCTATAACTTCCCTTTGTTCTTCTATATTATCATGAAAATAGAAAAGTAACTAAGACAATCAATTTGAGGAAGATCATAGCTGGACAATAATTTAGATTCAGTTTTTATTTCAGAGACGGTATTTGATTAGACATGATTAGGGCTTAGGTTTTTTGTTTGTTTTTAAATAATCACCATTAATGTTCCTTAATGTAACTATATTTCTTCTCTTTAAACAGAATAACCTTTCAGGCCTCTTATAGGCCAGTAATGCTTTCACTCTCATAGTTTAAATATGATCTATTGTAACTGGAAATTCATTGTAATGAATCCTAGAATCAATTTCCATTTATATCACTACTCCTTTATACGGGTTAGTAAATTCAAATAGAAAAGAAAGCTATCTGTTACAAGCCTGCAACACATGCACATAATGTAAGATGAATTTTGAAGCTGTAAGTCCATCGGTCAGGAATAATATTACAACTTTATTCTTTCTCATAAAGCGAGGTGAACACTCTTGATTTATAAGTCTTCAAAGTATCTTCAAAGCATCAATCAATCTTGTGAGCACTGGATAGTGATTTGGTAAACCTGATTTCACCCACATAGAAATGATTTATAAAATAAGCCTTATGCAATTGACTTTCCCTGTCTATCTTCTTATTCTCTTGCCCACTAAGTAAGGATAAACCACTTTGTCAATATTTGCTTGGTAAGTCAAAAATACCGAGATGATCTCTTAAAATTGTGTAACCACCACTAAAGAAACAATCTATGGCCAATTAAAATAGAATCTTACTGCTTGCAGGGTCAGAAGAAAGTGATACTGCATCAAACTTGATACTTGTATTTATGTCAGCTAAAAGAAGACAAAAGTGTCACAATGTGCCATGTGGGACTATCTACACACAAGATGTGCGTTGATTCTTTTCTAATGCCTTCAACTAGTCACATCTGATAAAAAACAAAATGACAAACTAAATATTAGAAAAACTACTCAAATGTTTTATGAATAATATGGGATTATAATTATGTTACAATTCTGATAATGCGTCAAGTGAATATATACCAACATTATATTTATTGAGCATAAGACTAAAAAAAACTATGAAGTAGAGTTACTACCAGGAGTCTTTAAAATGACATATACAGTCTCATGATCCAATGTACAGTAATTGAACTAGAAATGTTCCATTGATTTGAATTTTACTCCCTATTTTCCAGAAGATAATTAGATATTATTAAAAATGGTTTTTATTTTAAAATTACTGAAAACATATATTTTATTTATTTTCCTAATCACTTCTATATAATCTCAAGACTGATTAGAATAAAATAACATAAAAGAAAATATTTTTCCTAAAACAGCCTGCTGATTAACATAATTATTAATATCTAAGTAAATACCTTTGTTAACATCAAGCAGAACCTGGATGGACATTGAACTAGAAAACATAAAACACCTAGATGTTATAAAAATAGGTTATGTTAAATTAAACATAGGTTTAACAAATATTTATTGAGCGTGCACTAGGGGTTGGTTAGATATGGAAACTATTTTGTTAAAAGTCCAGAGAAGCCCCTACTCTAATGTAATCTGACCAAAATTATTTGGAAGAACATATACATACATATTATAAATAATCATATAACTGATACTGCAGGATGTGTGCCCAATAAAAAGAAGGCATATAGGAGTGTTATGCTGTCAGTTTATTACTGCTAGTTTGTTTAAAAAAAAAAACTGAAGTGAATTCCAGGGACACGTTTCTTTATGAACATTAAATAAAAGTGATGTCAACACTTTATTGATTTTTATTAGGTACTCTTTCCTCTCATGCACCTTCTGCACAAACATACACATAAACAAATGTGCACATAAGCAAAATATAACCTCTGTAATGCCTTTCAAATGAACTCAATAATGCAGCAAACCATGCTGATCTGACAGTGGAAAATGACCCCAATTGCATAGCTCTCATTTTAGTGACCCGCAAGAGGCAATCACTCAACCCAGCTTTTAAAAACAATGAATTAATGAAATTCTTGAGCAAATGGATGTATCTGGAGGATATCATCCTGAGTGAGGTAACCCAATCACAAAAGAAGTCACTTGATACGCACTCACTGATAAATGGATATTAGCCCAGAAACTTAGAATACCCAAGATACAATTTCCAACACACAAGAAAATCAAGAAAGACCAATGCGTGGATACTTCATTTCTCCCTAGAATAGAGAATAAAATATCCATGGAAGGAGCTGCAGAGACAAAGTTTGTAGCTAAGATGAAAGGATCGACCATCCAGAAACTGCCCCACCCGGGTGGTCCATCACATAATCAGCCACCAAATGCAGACACTACTGCATACGCCAGCAGGATATTACTGAAAGGTCCCTGATATAGCTGTCTCCTGTGAGGCTTTGACAGTCCCTGACAAATACAGAAGTGGATGCTCACAGTCATCTATAGGGCAGAACACAGGGTCCCCAATGTAGGAGCTAGAGACAGTACCCAAGAGCTGTAGGGGTCTGCAACCCTATAGATGGAACAACAATATGAGCTAATCAGAACCCCCACAGCTCATGTCTATAGCTGCATATGTATTAGAAGATGGCCTAGTTGTCCATTATTGGGAAGAAAGGCCCCTTGGTATAGCAATCTTTATATGCCCCAGTATAGGGGAATGCCAGGGCCAAGAAGTGGGAGTGGGTGGGTAGGGGAGCAGAGTGGGGGGAGGGTATAGGGGACTTGTGGGATAGCACTTGAAATGTAAATGAAGAAAATATCTAATAAAAATTAAAAACATACAATTTTAAAGTTGTGATGTTGAAAAACAAATGAAAAGATACATCAAAAGCAAAACACAGGAAAAAGACCCAGCATTTAAAAAAATGTAAAAACCTATGCTCAAATACATATCATTGTTTCTTTACTTATGTATGTGTTTATGTTGAGAGAGAGAGAAACAGAGAGACAGAGAAAGTATGCATAGGCATGTATGCTACAGGACACATGTGGAAATCAGAAAACTATTCTTAGCAGTCATCTCTCTCTCTCTCTCTCTCTCTCTCTCTCTACCTTGTGATATCCCACAATCAAATTCAAATCCTCAGGTTTCCACACAAACACCTCTAACCACTGATCCATCTTGCCAGTCCACACAACATAACATTTTAACATCAATTTCATAAAGTAGCAGTTACTATTATTAACTAGACCTATAAGTGGTAACATTTCACAGTACAAACACCAAGATATATATTCAACGTATACACACTCCAAATTAAATTCATTGTATAATTTTGTACCACATTAAGACACAGCCTGTTATTAATGGACCACAGATGACAAGGTTCTGGTTATAAAACCAAAGAACTGTACAAATCCATACAATATTTACTATTGATATTAAATCATCCAAAAAATGAAAGTGGGAAAGTATAAACCCTCATCAAAAGAAAGACAAACATCCAGGTTAAATCTTTGAGCTCTAAACAAAATGAAGCCCTTTCTTATAAACTACGTGAGTTTGTTGGTGGAAGTCATTCTTCCTCTTGGTTTTTCAGGCTTTGATATAAGGATTTTTAGGTCCAGTGCAGCGCTTGCCTCTGTTTTCTCAAGCTTGGAAATACATCTAGTTTCTTTTTGAACACAATTTCGAGAATGTCACCCAAGACATGTTTCGCTGAGGTTTTGAGGTGAGGAGAACAACATTCTGCAGCAGTCAGTGTGAATTTCATTTCGGCAGACAGGTGTTGCAGAGCATTGCTCTGTTTATTTTGGAATAGTGGTGGATCTGGCAACAGCATTTGTTAAGTTTCTACTTCATGTCCTATGCCATGACCAAAGCATGAATCGTTGGTTCACAATATTTAAACTTGGGACTTACTAAAACATAAACAAATCTCCAACATCGAATATTTAGTGGAAGAAATCAGAATGCAGAATAGAGGACGGAATTTGTTCGGTGCTATCTGTAGGAAACAGAAAATATATTGCTGATACACTAATCACCTTATTTTGTGTATATGTGTGTATGTATATGATATGTATGTACCTACACACACACACACACACACATACACACACACACACACACACACACACACACACACACACACATATATATATATATATGGTCAAAAATTGACTTCAAGTGACAGGAATTCAAAAATCTGGAAATGGAGAAAAGATAAATTTCCATTGTCTGTCTTTTTCTATACTCTGAAACAAGAAGCAATCAAATAGAGAGCTTTAATATCTGGGGATCTTCTTCCATGGCTTAAGAGCTGACCATACCTTTTAGTGAATAACTGGGGGATTCCTTCCTTAGAGGGGCTAATTCTCCCCTCCTGCAGTCATTACTTGCTTTTAGATCTTTGTATAGTGGTAGAACCCCATCCACTTAAGCCACTTCCCCATCAGGATGTCTGCTGATGATGTCATTGTCCTTGTTTTGTTTATTCGGCTATTTCTATTAGAGACTTTCTGTTTTCTAATTGTTGATAATTTCTTGCTTTATTCACCAATGAATTTACATTTCTCACAGATATATACTTACAGGAGAATATTTTACACAGAGTGTTCAGAGCTATTTGTGGCTTCCAGAATCCACTGAGAGCTTTAGAATAAATATCCCAGGTAATCATAGGCGACTAGTGTGTGTGTGCGTGCGTGTGTGTGTGTGTGTGTGTGTGTGTGTGTGTGTGTGTGTGTGTTTCTGTGTTGGTGCATATCTGTGACATCCATGTCTGTTAAGTATATGGAGTACTATGTGGTCTGGATATTTCCACACATCAGAAGTTTAATACCTAATATAGACTGTGGAGGAAGGGTCTTTAAAGAGACATTTAGATGGCAGGAGCTCTATCCCCCTTCATAAACTGATTAACACTGCTATCCAGAGTCTGCAGGAGTAGATTTGTTCTCTCATCTATTTATTCTTCTACAACTTCTACAAGCTCCTATGAACTTCTTGCAGGGTATAACAAGATTCCATGTCATAAGCAAACAGTAGGTATTCTATACCCTTCAAAACCATGAGAAAGATCTACTCTTAAAATCACTCAGACTGTGGCATACTGTTAAAGCAGTTCTAAATGAATATACATTGAATAACTGTAAATGTCTAGTTTCAGTTGCTGTTGTTGTTTTTACTTTGCTCTTTACCTGTCTTTTGCCAGCTATGTAAAGTACACTGGGTCTTAAAATGAGACTAATCCCAGTTAAGAAGCCATTGCCCGCATCTTGGTGATTAGCATCTACATATCTCCAGAAATAGAAACTTACTTCTGGAAGCGTTAGTGTCAAGTAAATGATACAGAGCATGCAATCGGCAACTCTGCAGGCCCAGTGCTGAGCTAATTAGAGGTCTGACATATTTAGCATTCTCAGTAGTCACAGAGAGCATTTATCTTTGGCACAGCTAGTAGTTCACAGCTTCTAGTAGGATGTTTTTTACCCCTGCGCTCTCTTCCATGCTAATTGATTTTCAATTACTCTGCTACAGTGTACTAGAGGGAAACATTAAGAATTTTTTTTTATTCAGTGATCACTGACTGTGTGCTCTAAGAAGAGAAGTGAAATATCTTCTTGCTAAGCACACATGCTGACTTCTATGCAAGCAGTGAAGCCCTATATATTCAGTATCTGGCATTGTACAATGCTTAAGTCCTTCAGCATGTCCAGCACTGCCCACACACCTCGAACCTGCTTATATTTTTCCATAAAAAAAAAAAACACATATCGATCCCTCAAAATTATATAAATCTTCTCTTAAAGGTGACTCCAGACACACCAGTCCCTGAAGCTCACTTTAGCCAAACTGCTTCCCATTCCTAGACTGTAACGCTGTTTCATATCTATGCTGAAACCTATTTCCCACTGTCCCCACAATGTGCTTGGCTTCTCAGTTTCCTCTTCTGTCTCCCAAGTTTCTCAATTTTTTTTTTTTTTAAGCCTCCAATGGTTCACCGAACTTCTTAATGTTCTTTTCGATGAGTTTCTTGATTATCTTGGAGAATTAAGTTATTAAATCAGCTAGCTATTGAAGCTTTCCACAGCCTCAAAACTGACACTTCAGTTTCGGGCAGATGTCTGAGTAGCATGAAGAAACTAGTGATCAAAACCAAAAAACATTATGTCCTCCTCAACCGGCCTTTCTTCCCACTGCATAACTACAGTTCATAACTGCTTCTATATGAGTTCTCCTAGTTGAAGTCATCAGAGCTATAGTCAATGTCCTTCTTATCTTCCTAATGTTTCCCACTTGACACCTCCATAGTCACCCTGTTCCTTAACATTGAATGCTATGCATAATATAGCTATATATTGAACACATTGAATAATATGGCTATATTATTCTGATAAGCTACAAAATTACCAAATGTCTATAGAAACGACAAAGGAGGTTGACTTGAAAACCTAACTTTAACACCCAATGCCACTAGTAAATTTATTTAATAGTTGCTGGCCCATGTTTTTTTTTTTATTATTATTATTACTTTAAGTCAATAAGTCAGAGATTAAAAACCTCTTTTATAGATTTGTAGTGTGGATTCATATATAGAAAGTGCTTAGAAGAGTTCTGATTCCCCAAGACTCAATCAATAATAGTGATTTTCCCCTTACTTTCTTGTACACAAACTCTTCCCTTTTATAAGACATAATGTTCTCTTAAAAATTAATGGGCAGATATCAGAGAGAACTTTCCATTCTACTTTGGAAAACCTTCCATAGCTGATAGCTCTCTGAAGTTGACTAGGATTTTTTTTTTTCTGCTTGCACTTTTCATACTATATGAGAGATTTCTTATTTTGATACTGTCCTTCTTTGTTTCCTTTCCATGTCAGATCCATTTGAATTCTTTGGCTATATTTTCAACTCCTATAGTGCAAGGACCCTATCTGATGCCTACTCTGTTTCCCCTTCACATCCTCTAGAACAAAGTGGTTCACAAGTTGCTACTGTAAACATTGCCAATTGAGTTATGGCACAATTCACTTGTTTGGTCTAACACCACTCAGGTGTTAGAAAAATAAAGAAACATAAAGATAAAAAATAAAGACAAAAAATAAAAAATAAAGAAAAATAAACCCAAAAATAAATATCTCTGCTCCACTTGCCATTTGAATGATTTAAGAGATGTTGGTGTCTGCTTCATACTTTTTATTTGGGAAGATCCAATTATACAAACCCAATCACAGTGATAACCTAGTGATTTTCCTCATTGCAAACACTCAGTAGATTGCTGCTATGGTACATTTAAGAAAAAGGGGGAAAAAAAGAATTTTCCATCGGATCAGTGAAACAGAAAATCTATATGTCTCTTATTAAGTGTATCACTTATTTATATAACAGCTACAAGTCTTAAAGGAAAGTGAAATTCCATGTCTTTGAGAATGAAATAAAAAACAAGAGAAAATATGTAAAAATTCAAACAATGCATAGTGTAATATAACTATACATTCTTTTAACAGTTGCACTGATTTTTGTTTGTTTGTTTTTCTAGGAGTAAATTAAGAAACATTACTAGTAGCCAGGCAGTGGTGGCACACTCCTTTAATCCCAGAACTTGGGAGGCAGAGGCAGGCAGATTTCTGAGTTCGAGGCCAGCCTAGTCTACAGCCAGGGCTACACAAGAAACCCTGTCTCAAAATTATACCTCCCCCCACAAAAAAAGAAACACTACTAGTGAGCTTTTTGCAAAGCACTACACAGCATAATCTCACGAAAGCTATAAATCCAGTGTAGCACAGACATCCCAGAGCATACATTCCAAGATTAGATAGCTAGGCTAGTTTGTCATCTATAAAGGAAACTGCTAAGTATCTCTAATTTTTAATATTCTCAAATATAAAATTTTCATACTTGAAAATATCCTAACATCGATGAAATTATTATAATTACAATTTACTGATAAATTATACATATATAAAATTGGTTTATACTGTCACATTCACATACAAATATTTTCTTGAGGTTTTAACTTGAATTCACATATGCTATCCCTGTGGTATCCTATGCAATACAGGAAAAGGCAGAGTTCGTTTTTATACTGTTCCTTCTATAAAGAACAGAGGCAGGGTCACCTCAATTCATTTTACTATTCAGCAAAAAAAAAGAGGCATGTAATAAAAGGTTAACAAGCTCACTGTCCTGAAGTCCTCTAACCTAGAGATTGAAATGAGAAGTAGGAGGTTATAAATATGTGGGTTGTGGCGAGCCATGAGAACTGTTGTTTCTCTCAGATGAAAGCTTCAAAGCCAGACTTATTTCTCTCAAAAGCTCTACTCATAAAGGACAGATCCTTGAGCAGAGAAACCCTTGGGATAATCTCCACATCTGCTCCTCTTTCTTCCAAGTTGGTGGCAGCATGATGACCTGTACCTAGTGTGCCAGTCCTTCAGCCTTGGCTTAGAAGAGAATTAATGGGCTCCAAAGGGAGCTGCCTCCAGTGTTCCAGTGACCACTCCTGTGTTAAGAGGACAAACAAGCTTTGAAAGAAGAAATGTGGAGTACTTAAAACACCACTTCTTATAATAGCTGTAATGCATAGGAAAGAGTCATTTGTGTTTTAATTTTTAATAGTCAATTCCAGAGAAAAATGTTTTGTATTTTTTGAGAATTGACTTATAAGGACTGTTGAAAAATTAACATTATTTTTATGATGGGCCTATTATTCTACATGCTTTGTGAGAATTGATCATTTAAGTGATACAAAGGGATTGCTGTATTTAATCTGAATCTCAGTAGATAAGTCACTGGCCTGAAGCAGAACAAACACAGAAGCGCTAGGATCCTTGCCATTCAGGCTGTAACATACAAGATCGGTTTCTCCAACAAATACAATATTATCAGTAATTTCTAAAAGGAAACTCGAGTGAAATCCAGAGGCTAGTGTGAATTTCAAACATAAAAGTTAAAACAATATAGCAAGAAATACATTTTATTCTGAAAAAGGCAAATGATCCAAAAACAAGTTGCAGAATTGGAAACTGGAGAACGTGTGTCAGTTTTCTTCTTTCATGTATGAGAAGTGCATTCCTAAAGAGAGGCTCCTTGGTTTTGCAAACTTTATATGCCCCAGTACAGGAGAACACTAGGGCCAAGAAGTGGGAGTGGGTGGGTAGGGGAGCAGGGTGGGGGGAGAGTATAGGGGACTTTCAGGATAGCATTTGAAATGTAAATGAAAAAATATCTAATAAAAATTGAAATAAATAAATAAATAATGAAACTCAAAAAAAAAAAAAAAAAAAAAAAAAAAAAAAAAAAAAAAAAAAAAAAAAAAAAAAAAAAAAAAAAAAAAAAAAAAAAAAAAAAAAAAAAAAAAAAAAAAAAAAAAAAAAAAAAAAAAAAAAAAAAAAGAAAAGAAAGTTGAATTTGCTCAATGACCCAGCATAGAGGAATTCTAGGGTGCTAAGGAGGTAGTTTGTGTGTGTGTGTGTGTGTGTGTGTGTGTGTGTGTGTGTGTGTGTGTGTGTAAAGAGGATCACCCTCATAGAAGAAGGTGGTGGGGAAAGAGGATGGGGTCTTGTGGAGGGAAAAAATGGAAATGTGGATAACATTTGAAATGTAAAAAAAACAAAAACAAAAACAAAAAACAAACAAACAAAAAACATAACCAATTAAAAAAAAGAAGTTGAATTTACCCAGGGAAATATTAAAATTCCTAGTCCAAACCAGTGCCCATGCTTCTACACCATAATTCAGAATGTTAAGTCTTTCTTTTTTAGAGCAATCCTTTGAATTTAATTATTGAATTATTAACAACCATCCATCCTAGTTAGCCTGAAGAGAATATTGAAGATTTTATAAGAATCTCTAGCTGCTACCAGATCTAAACTCCATAAAAATATAGGTAGGCCTTTCACTCACTATGAAGCTGAGGATGACCTTGAACATCTTATATCTCTGTGTCCAAGAATCCTGGGTTTATCTGGTGCAGAGGATGCAAACCAGGGCTTTCCTTGTACTAGGCAAGTAGCCTACCAACTGAACTATATCTTCAGCTTTTTGAGTGCTCCTAAATTTTTTATTATATTGGAACAACAATAGTTCTGTCAAAATCAAGTATACTGGCTAGGTTATGGCTTAATCTCATGATAGACAGAATAGAAACCATAACTAATGTTATTCTTTGGACCTAGGTAATAATTTAGCTAAGGAATACTCTGCTGGTTTCTTGCTCAACAACACTGCTGCCATTGAAGACACATGGGTACACTCGATTCTGAAATGAAAATGTGTGTATAAGACACACATATGCAGCTGGTGCAGAACAAATTTAAAAGCAAACACAGGGTCTACAAGAATTCCTTCTACTTGAGAAATAATCTTAGGCTTGATTCTTCAGATAGCAGTCAGCAAGAACAGGCAAATAAGTAAAAGACAGAGAGAGACCAAATAGCATATATACATATATTCACCATGTGACATTTTTGTGCCTGATACTAAGATATTAGAGTTGCTTAGGTATCAAAGTTCCTATAAAAAATGTTATCATTATGTCTGTTATGTTCCCAAATGCTGATGTGAAATATTTGTGGTAGGAACTGATGGAAACAACTTATTTTGGGGGGAGCAGACTTGTGAACATAAGTTTGGTCATTGGGCCCATACCCTTCTTATTAATTAATTAATTAATTAACATCTTAAGTGCAGTAAATATTCCCATCTCCTAGTCCCCTCCCCTCACTGTTACATACCCCCATCCTCTTCTCTTATGAGAGGATGGTACCTTTTGCCTCTTCTGAGAGGGAGGAATGCCCCTGGGTACACCCCCCCACAGCCCACCCCACCTCTGAGCACACACATCAAATCTCTGTCAGTGTAGGCACATCCTCTCTTACTGAGTTCAGACAAGGCAGCTCTGTTGGGGAATGGATAGCTCAGTCAGGCTACAGCTTTAGGGAGAGTCTCTGCTCTATTTGTTGGAGGACTCACAGGGAGATTGAGCCCCCAATCTGCTACCTCTTTCCAGGCTTATACTCTTAAAGGGGAGACTGTGACAGTGCCCCATTCCTCTCTGCCTTTGCTTCTTTGCTGCCATGTACTTCCTGTTCTCTCTTCCTGCGCTGTCACAGGCCCACAGCAACTGAACTAAGCAAGGATGGACTGAGACCACTATAACTATGCGCCCAAATTAGTATTTTGTATTTATATTTAGATTGATTACCCTAGATAGTTTGTCACAGGTGCAGAAAGACAGCTAAGTAGCTACCATAACAAACCTCTGCCCCCATCCATATGATACTGGAGTTAGGACTGTTTCAATCAACATTTCATCAATAAAATAGCAGTCTGAAGGGTTCTGCTTATTTTGTTCCTCTCAAGAGTATGAAAATCAATTGTGAGGATCTGTTTTAACTATTAGATACAAAACCGAGTCTTCAAATGTATTCAACTAATAACAGTAAACCTTTGTATATAAGAATGAAATCTATCTGAATAAGGCATAGATGCTATGCAAACTCAGATGATCCTTCCTTCTTAATACAAGTGAGAGCAGAAAGGAACAAACAAACATTCTAGAAGATCCTCAAAATAAATGGGGTTGCAACAGAGAGTCAAGTCAGTGCAACAGAAGGCACTGGATTACTGTGCAAAAGAGTTTGGTCTCATCCAAGAAATCAAAGATGTGATTCTCACTAAAGAAGTATACATGAAATATGATCGGGTGTATAACAGGAAAATATTTTTGGAAAAATAAGGACACATAGGTGAGTTCTTCTGGCAGCAATGAACACATGAATAACCAAAGATACAGGAGTAAGCCTAGAAAAGGAAGACAGTAACAAGCAGGGGGTGGATGGGGCCTGGAGACATGGCTCTGCAGTTAGGAGTACCACTAATTGAGTTAAGAATACTCGATATAAGGGATTTTATTTGTTCATTTTAAAGGGAGACATATTAATGCCTTTGAACGTGGAAATCATCAAGAAGCTGAACATATTCAGTTAGGTCTTTACCTTGCAGCTAAAAAATAGAATGTCTACTTACGGTCAATTGTGTTCATCAGTGCTCAAAGAGACTTCTCTCAAGAATGTAATAGTCTAGACAGGCAGTGGTGGTGCACACCTTTCATCCCAGCACTTGGGAGGCAAAGGCAGGTGACTTTCTGAGTTCGAGGCCAGCCTGATCTACAGAATGAGTTCCAGGACAGCCAGGGCTACACAGAGAAACCATGTCTAGAAAATAAATAACAACAAAAAAAAAAAACCAAACCAAAAACAAACTAACAAACAAACAAAAACAACAACAAAAACAAAAACAAAAACAAAAAGAATGTAATAGTCTTGTATTTCAAAGTTAAGTATCCAAGGTAATTATATCCATTTCTTTCAAAATTTTTCATCAGCTAATGTACTTATAGATTTGACTTAAATTCCAGAGCGTATTAAGTTATTTTGTTGAAATAAAAGAGCTCATTGATTATTCTTTCATTAAATTCCACGCACTATTTGCAATGGAGTGGAGATTTTTGTTTGTGAATGGGATCTTGAACTCTAGATGCTTTTTCAGAAAATGAATTCCAAATCCCTTCAGACTTTGGAGCATCAGTTTTGTTAAATCAGGATTCATCCCTATGGAAGAACAACATAGCAAGGCCCCGACTCCCTGGAACATGACACCTGTGAAATACTGTGTTTCATTAAGCATAAAAATGAAACTGATCAAGCCAAGTAATTGATACATGTGTTTTTAGAAAAATTGGCAGTCTGAAAACTATGCCAATGATCTGATTAAATTATATTTTCTATGTAAATGTTATAGTTTTAATACTTAAACACAGAAGTGTAGCTTCCTATATAAACTATTTCTTACAATACTAAACTCAAATAACACAAAATAAAATTGCTGTTTGTATATGGATTCTGGATCTAGGAATTTATTTAAGCATGGGCCAAAACATATTAGAAAAAAATATCTATGCTTTACAATTTGACTTCTTCTTATCATTACTCCCTGAGTAATCTAATAACAACTATTTATATAGCATGTACACTGGATAATTTACTGTATAAAATGTAAATGGGACTCAAAGTATAAGAAAAGATGTGAGTATTTTCCACACATATTTCACCAGTAAATATAAAATAAAATTGAGAATCTGTAAGTTTTACTATATAGAAGGGAATGATACTGAATAATACTGAAACCATTCTCTGTTATAAAGTTGGTAGTTAGTATAAAAGAATGGTACAAGTTGGAAAATTGTTTTTGTTTTCAACACACATCAAAATTATTTTTAATTTAAAAAGGTTAATTTAAGTGTAGTCAATTAGAAAAAAACTATCACTGATTTTACATGTTAACTCTATTTAAAAAGTTTCATTTTTTCTACCTTACAGAAGGCACTGTGCCAGGCAGAGATGATAAATGTTTCTTGCCCACTGAGCTTATAGAATGACAAGACTCCATTTGCAAACTTATAGGAAACTGGATGATTTAATGGAAATCTAAAGAAAGAAAGAAAAAACCACTTCACTCAGACCAAGGAAACCAAAAATTGAAATAGCAAATAGGTGTGAGCCTATAAGATGTGATATTTAATACATTATATTTAAGACCCAGTCCCTTGAGGAAAGGACTACTATGGGATCCACTGACAATTAGCAGGGAGGTTTAAGACAGAAAATAATAGCCAGGAGCTGGAAAGAACCCAAATGTACTTCAACAGAGGAATGGATACAGAAAAGGTGCTACATTTACACAATTGAATACTACTCAGCTATTAAAAACAATGACTTCATGAAATTATTAGGCAAATGTATGGAATTAGAAAATATCATCCTGAGTGAGATAACCCAATTACAAAAGAACACACATAGTATGCACTTACTGATAAATGAATATTAGCCTAAAAGCTCGGGATACCCAAGATACAATTCACAGACCACATGAAGCTCAAGAAGGAAGAGCAAAGTGTGGATACTTTGGCCCTTCTTAGAAGCGGGAGCAAAATACCCATGAGAGGAGATACAAAAACAAAGTGTGGAGAAGAGACTGAAGGAAAGAGCATTCAGCAACTGCCCCACCTGGGGATTATTCCATATACAGTTACCAAACTCAGACACTAGTGTGGATGCCAACAAGAGCTTGCTGACAGGAGTCTGATAAAATTGTCTTCTGAGAGGCTCTGCCAGTGCCTGACTAATACAGAGGTGGATGCTCTCAGCCAACCATTAGATTGAGCACAGTGTCTCCAATGGAGGAGTTAGAGAAAGGATCCAAGAAGCTGAAGGGGTTTGCAGCACCATAGGAGGAACAACAGTATGAACCAACCAGTACCACCAGAGATCCCATGGACTAAACCACCAACCAAAGAGTACACATGGCTCCAGCCACATATGTAGCAAAGGATGGCCTTTTTGATCATAAGTGGAGAGGGCTTTCATCCTGTGAAGGCGAGATTCTGCAGTGTAGCAGAATGCCAGGGCAGGGAGACAGAAGAAACTTTAATAAAATGTTTTGGGGTAGGGGATTAGGAAAGGTTGATTATATCTTACTTTAGACTGGTTATTTGTACATCATTGTTGGTTTAGTTTCTGTTGTCTTAATTATTATTGATAAAGCGTTGTTAAACGGGTGGAGGAAGGGAAGAACCAGGGTAAGACAGCCTAGAATGGAGTGACATGTGGTCAGAATCACCTTTCTGAAAGATTCCCAGTCCAGGGATGATATGAAATAAGCAACTATACTCCCAGGTACAAATCATATTTGAATTCCAAACATAATATGAATTAAAGTCAAGATAATACACTTGTTTACCATAGCTGAGAGTTTCAGATACATAACAGGAGACATGGGTAAGATAAAAACAACTCTAATAAAATTGGACATAGTACTAACTGAGGCACAGCAATACTACTCCTAGGCATATCTCCAGAAGATGCTCCAACATGTAATAAGGGTGCATGCTCTATTATGTTCATAGCAGCCTTATTTATAATAACCAGAAGCTGGAAAGAACCCCTCAGCAGAAGAATGGATACAAAAATGTGGTACATCTACACAAAGGAATACTACTCCGCCATTAAAAACAATGAATTCATGAAATTCTTAGACAAATGGTTAGAACTAGAAAATATCATCCTGAGTGAGGTAACCCAATCACAAAAGAGCACACATAGTATATACTCGCTTATAAGTGGATATTAGCGCAAAAGCTAAGAATACTCAAGGTACAATTCACAGACTATGTGAAGCTCAAGAAGGAAGACCAAAGTGTGGATACATCAGCCCTTCTTAAAAAGAGGAACAAAATACTCATGGGAGGAGTTACATAGACAAAGTGCAGAGCAGAGAATGAAGGAAAGGCCATCCAGAGACTGCCCCACCAGGGGATCCATCCCATATACATTCAGTAAACCCAGACACTAGTGTGGATTCCAACAAGTGTTTGCTGATAGGAGCCTGATATAGCTGTCTCCTGAGGGGCTTTACCAGTGCCTGACAAATACAGAGGTAGATGCTGTCAACCAACAATTGGAAGTAGCACAGGGTTCCCAATGGAGGAGCTAGGAGTTGAAGGGGTTTGTGGCCCCATAGGAGGAACAACAATATGATCCAACCACTACCCCCAGAGCTCCTAGGGACTAAACCACCAATCAAAGAGTACACATGGAGGGACCCATGGCTCCAGCCACATATGTAGCAAAGGATGGCCTTGTAGGTCATCAATGGGCGGAGAGGTCGCTGGTCCTGTGAAGGCTTGATGCCCCAGTGTAGGGGAATGCCAGGGTGGGGAGGCAGGAGTGGATAGGTTGTTGAGCAGTGAAAGGGGGGAATTGATAGGGGGTTTTCATAGAGGGAACCACAAAAGGGGATAACATTTTGAAATGTAAATAAAGAAAATATCTAATTAAAAAAGGTAGCAGAAACACCTCTAATAAATAAAAGACACAAGTGCATATTCAAATCAGTTTAATAATCAATAGAATGTGAGAAGAAAGAATGCTTTTGTGATGCTGCTGCCTTTTTGTCACCTAGGCTTCTGTCACTAACTTCCCACCCATGATACTGTCAATAACTGTAGCCTCCAGAATTCAGACCTGCCCCCATTGAGGCTGGGCTCCCAAGCCTCTCCAGCTAGGCTGGCTCCTTTTGTTATGCAACTACTGTTGCCTGCCTCCAGATTGCTGCTGCCTGCCTGGCCTGCCCAGAGCTGCCCAGAAGTTTTAGGAAGAAGACTGGGGGATGGTTGGGTGGATGGAAGGCCCTGCTATAGCCTAAGATTCTAAGCATTAAACTTAAGGGCCTTGAACAGAAACATGTCTTGGCCTCCATTATTTCTCTTGACCGTTCACTCCTATACAGCTCCACAGCTCCGGCCACCTCCTCAGGAACCTAGATAGCATAAGCCACAGGCAGCTTACAGAATCCCACAAGTAACCTTAATAAATCCATTGCTTCGCGTATACACATAGAACAAAAGCAAAACAAACAAGCAAACAAAAAGCCCTATTCTTTAGAAGAAGAGACCAAGGAAAATACACTAGGCAAAATTAATTGCCTGTGTGTGGGGAAATAAATAAGGATGAAGAAGGATATAGATGGTGACGGCTGATGTCTGCTGACAAGAAGCAAACTCCAAAGGCCTTTGACGCTGCCACTTATGACATCAATGACATCTGATAACAGACACTTCTGTGGAGTGATACTGACCGAAAGATTACAGTGAGAATGAATCATGGGTTGAAGAGTATGAATTCAAGATGATTTAGAAAGAGCTGCTTTTCAGAAAGTCTAGTTTGGATAGAAGAAAATGAAGGTCCGAAAGTTAATATGTGATAACTTTTGAATTAAAAAAAAATCAAGAGTTTTCTTTTTGGGGTCAGAAAAACAAAACAAAACAAAACAAAACAAAACAAAATAAGACATTCTAAGTAAAGAAAATTTTAAAAAATCCAGAAAACGTACAAAGATTTAAAATATATCTTGTTAGCCATAAAACAAATATTTATAGAATCACTATTCTGTTTTTGATAAGATCATTCCAAGGTAAACAATCAAGCTTTCTTGGTAATGTTAGCACATGCTTTAAATAAACAAGAAAAATATTTTTTAAAAAATTCAAACTCAGATACTCATATTCTCGGTTTTTCAACTCTGGGGTCAGCATAAGAGCCATGAAAGCTTACTAATGAATTCTGCTTTGTCACATTTGAATAGGCAATGTCACATTTCAAAGTAAGCATTTGATGCTAGGATTTATTTTGTTTCCTTCAAGAGACTTTCTGACTTAATAAAAAACACTTGATGTGTCGCAAAAACGTTAGCCCGGAGAAGATGTGTAAAGATTATTTCATGTGTTATATTATAAACTCTACATGTCTATCAAGTCTGCAGGGTATGAAAACACAGTGCAAGAGAAGCAGGAGAGTGTGAGAGGCTTTAATACTTGCTACAATGTCTATTTTTTTCTTTCAGAGACAGAAAAACTAGCAAACTAAGAATGATGGGAGTCTTAAAATGTTGGAGTGTGCAGGAGAATTTCATGGCGGTAGATAATAGTCTCACATTTTTCATACAATTCTTGAGTTGCCAATTCTTAATATAACAAAATATCTAAATAATCTGATATTTTTCCCTACATGCCTACTTATTGATCTGATATTCCTTATCCCCTAGTGAGAGACTGCTAATGTAAAAGACAGTCTATGATTGAAAAGCTGCCCATCTGTTTACTGTCAGAGATTTTGTTTGTGCCTGATTATTCCTAAACTGTGTCTCAAAATTGTATTAAGAGGCCTTAGTAAAGTACTACAAAATACAGTAACCCTTCAAACATCCAATGATACATACAATATATTCACACTAAGCACAATGTTTGAACCAACTACTGGCAAATACTCCATCTCTTTCTTGGAGTTTGAATAATGACTTTTTCCCTTAGATATGTGAACTGGAAAAAATTCAAGTGTGGAAAAGCAAGATTATACCACTGTGTATGGTGAACATTTTTAAAGCAACATACCAATAGTTTGCTGAGCGATAGGTAATCAATCACTTGGAAAATTTTGAGGAAAAAGCTATAGACAACTGAAGATCATCCTATTTCATTCCTAAGATAAGGTTAAAATATTATATATTGTTAGGATAAAATATTATATATTTATTTATTTATTTATTTATTTATTTATTTATTTTTACTTGTATATGTGTGAGTGAGTTGGGGAAAGAGGGAAAAGGGGAGGGAGAGAGAGAGAGAGAGAGAGAGAGAGAGAGAGAGAGAGGAGCAGGGAAGGGAGAAAGAATGTGTGTGTGTGCACTTGTGTGCTGAATGTGCCTATGGAGGACAGAAGCTGATATATGCCAGAGAACTGGAGTTATAAGCTTTGGTGACCTGCTTGCCGTGCATGCTGGGAAGGCAAACTCCAATTCTGTGCAAAAGCATTAAGCCCTCGTGACCACTGAGGCATCTCTTCATTAGGTTTTACTTTAAATCAGAATCTGTAAAGATTTTATTTTTTTCCATTTTGTTAGATTTTTTCCAGATAATCTAGAATAACCTTAAATATGGTACTATATTAGTTATCACACCTAGATATTTAAAAAGTATTAAAAACTCCATTTTTCTCCCTGTGTGCACACATACATGCATGCTACAGATGTAGTCATATCATGCTACAGATGTATTCAGAGGACCATCTGCAGGAGGAGTCAGTTCTCTCCTTCTATCCTGTGTGTTCTGCAGACTGAACTCAGGTAATTGTACATGGTACCAAGTAGCTTTACCTGAGAGCCCAACTTCGAGCTGAGTGGTTCTCAGTCTTCCTCATGCTGAGTCCTATAATACAGTTTCTCATGATGTGGTGACCCCCCAAGCATACAATTACTTGTGTTGCTATGCCAGAATGGTAATTTTGCTGCTGTTATGAATTGTAATGTAAATAGCCGTGGTTTTGGATGGTTTATGGTGATCATGACCCACAGGTTGTGAACCAGTGTATTGTGTTGGGTATGTTGATAAGTCTTCATGTATGTGGCTGATAACTACAGAAAGCAGGCTTCTGAGAGGAATTCTCCAACACACATATAGAAACCTTATTTCAGGGCAACATTAATTACAGTACCAGGGTTTTCAATTTGTTAACTATTCATATTTGAATCCAGTCACTCTAGATTTCTTTCTCTTTTTACATTCAAAGTTGTTATTAGAAACCATGGAAAAGATGTAATTAAGATAGGCAAAGATATTTTTGTAAATCCACCGATTCTGTAGAAACACAAAATGTGAATTGTGAATATTGGTAGTTTTATGATAATGCTTTCTTAGGATTCTAAACTCCACATTGCTTTGAAAATACAACTCTCCTAGCATAGGCTTTATGTTTGTTATTGTGATTTCTCCAGAATTTTGTTTCTATTGATTTTTTTCTATTAACACAATAAAAAGAGGTGGTAGTTATTTTCTTCATATTTGTATCCCTTTCAAAT
Organism: Mus minutoides; assembly: GCA_902729485.2. NCBI lineage: Eukaryota > Metazoa > Chordata > Mammalia > Rodentia > Muridae > Mus > Mus minutoides. The sequence continues at coordinate 47,248 of CACVCL010020177.1, read as the reverse complement.
AACTTTTAAAGTAAAAAATCTATAACGATGCTTCCCGTTGCCATCCTCCTTTCACTAGTACTATCCAGGTCTACAGATCAAGAGCAGTCAGTAAAATAAGGGTCCTATATGTAGTATCACTTCTATTGTATTACCTCATATAAAACTGTTGTGTTTCCATGGAGAAGAGGCCCATAGCAAATATAGGAATGTCCAACAACCCAGCCTAAGTCAGAAGCTGCCCACCATACCTAAAAAACAAACAAACAAACAAACAAACAAACAAACAAACAAATAAAATAATAAAACGTATGTCTCAGTCAAAGAAATACAATGTGGTATATAAATGTAAAATCGTGGTTACCTCTCCAGGTTTGAGTCCATATATGGAAGACATTGTCCAGTTCAACATGACAGCATAGCCCCCAGTGGGTCTAACCACACCCTTAAAGAGAGGGGACAATGAAGTTAACATTTTGAAAACTGTCAAAAGATTCACTGTCTTCATACAATATCCCATAAATTTTACAGATTTAAATCATACAATATTCTGACTCATATATAATTGTAATTAAATTGCTATTTTTAATTCTCTAACAGAAACTCCAGAGCATATGTGTTCATCATTACTATTCATAGAATAACATTGTTATATAATATTCTTAATAGTATATGAAAACATTCAATTTCACTGTCATATAATACAATGTTAGTGGTAATACATAGTATCAATATTACTTTTACAAATGCATTAACAGAACAAAAAATTGAAGCTACTCAAACTAAATGTGAATTAAATTAAATTTAACAAAAGGCTAAATGAAGTTATCAGTTTAAAAAATAGGCCAACATAGGAACATCCATTCCTTATGATGATGACAATATGCTGTGTAGAGGAAACAAAGTTACATTCTAATTGAGACCTAATTATACTGCTAAGTGGGAATCACACGGAACAATATGGGAGTTGAGCAACACTTTAATGATGATTTCCAGAACTCTGAACAATGCATCCTGATGAGTTAGCCTTAAGGCTAACAGATGTGTTTTATGTTGCATTTGGGGCAAATCAAGGCATTACTACATTTTCACAAATCTGTTTCCAGTACCTTCCCTTAACGCTGGAAACGATCCAAACTCAACAGAGAATATTTGAAATGTGGGCACATGAGTCACCAAGATAAGAATGAATGATAAATATAATTAGATCTGTTTATTTCAACATTGTAAATACTAGCGGTCATTAGTGCCAAAAGACATGGCTATTGAAATGAGCCAGCAAATGTGTACAGAGTAAAAACAATAATTTAAAATTCATTTGCCCTTCAAAGCGTCTCTGAATTGTTGTCTTCAAAACATTACGCTACTCAGTGGACTAAACAAGTCCTAACTGATGGATGTTCTCTTAGTTGTACACTTTTGGTATCACTGTGCAATTTTAACACATGTACAGGATTCAGGAGATGAAAAAGAATAAATAAATAAATGAAACAGAGTGACTTTGCTGGAGCTCCTATTATTGTTTCTCTCCACAGGTTCCACCAATAAAACATAGGCGTCAAACTGTGGAACATATTGTATCTACGCACAATACCTGGTCTCTTGGCAAATATCAGGCGTAGCTTTGCTACCATTTGAGAGCTATTTTCTATGTTGTATGATGAAATTAACAACATTAACATTGCTGACATTAAATATTCTCTACTATAATATATGAAAACATGTAGTATATGAAATAAAATGTATGACATTTCCTATTCCAAAGGATGGAATTGCTGCCTCTCGTATTCACTTTGGAAATATTAGAAATTGTAAGTCTCTTTCCAATAACCATTCAAAGCGCACTTAGTCACCAAATCTACCCTAAATGAACTGTATCCTATCTTCCTTTGCCAATTACTTTCAATTAAACTGTGTTGGTGTTTTTTATGGTCTAGGAACCTAAAGTTTTGGGTATTAATAATTTTTCCTAAAAACCTTCCATCCTTTGGAATAGGAAATGTCATACATTTTATTTCATATACTACATGTTTTCATATATTATAGTAGAGAATATTTAATGTCAGCAATGATTTCAATTATAATGTTTTAGAAGTTTCTTTTCACTATACCTGGCATAGCATTTTATTTTATTTTATTTTAGTTGGGAAAAAATGCTTTATGCGAGCAGTTTTCATATTCTGGGACTCTTAATGTTTTTTTTACTAGCCTTGTAAAACTATTTTAATTGTTACTCAAAATATGTGAGATATAACCATTAGCCCTTATGCTACATTTGAAAAATGGAGACAACTGTTTATGAAAAGAAGAGAAACAGATGTGATCATATTTTAAGCTCAAATTTCAGGAGAAATTCCAATAAGGTAGACCAAAGTGCCTGACACTATCATATTCTGGGATTCTTGAGCACAGAAGGTTCATAAAGTTTATTTCATTTTTCTTTGTCCTTTAACTGAAAAAGCATCAATGTGTGGAACTCTGTAATATGCCTATTGTTCATGAAAAACTGTTTTTTAATTTGTATTTTTTTCTTGAATTTCATTCAGACAATATATTTAGATCATGCTTTACCCCCACCTCCTCACAGTTCCTCCACACCTCCTTCCCCATCCAGTTTATGTTTTCTTTCTGTCTGTCATTCAAATATTCAATTAAAAAAAAAACAGAAAAAATAACAAACACCCATGCACACAAACCCCCAAAAATCAAAACAAAGAAGCAAAATACTGAGATGAAAACCACAAATGTCAAAACAAAGAAAAAAATAGAAAAATGAAATAAAACAAAAATAAAATTGAGTTCATTTTGTTTTGCTCAAATACTTGTAGGCATGCAGCCTGCTCTATAGTGTGGTTGATGATCCCACTTGACTCCATTAGAGAAAAATGAGTTTCCCTTGTCCTTAGATATCAATTGCAGATAGCTTCTCAGTTAGGTGTGTGCATTTCCACCTCTCACTGCTGGGACCCCATCTGCTTTGAACCTGTATAGGTCTTGTGCATACTGCTACAGTCCCCATGAGTTCATATGTGTATCAGTCCTTCTATGTAAGGAAGATGCTGTTTCATTGGAGTTATCTCCTACCTCTGGCTCTTAAAATCTTTCCATCCCCATTCAACATAGATTGCTGAGACTTGAGAGGAGGGGTGTGATGAAGGTGTCCTGTTTAGGACTAAGTACTCCAATTTTTCTCAGTCTCTGCAAATTTCCCAGTTGTGGGTCTCTGTATACCTAGTACAAGAAGCAGCTCCTCTGTTGAGGGTGGAGTGAGGTACTTATCTACAGACAAAGCAGCATGTCATTTGGTATCATGTTGTTGCTATATATCTTTAGCAAAATAATAACATTAGTCTTTGCCCTAGGCCCATGACATATCTAGTATCAAGTTCTTGGCCATATTAGCAGTATTGGGTATGGGCTCCATCATACCCACTTTATTTCTTTAAATGAATGAATGAATGAATGAATGAATAAATAAATAAATAAATAAATAAATAAATAAATAAATACATAAATAAATAGAAACGGTTGATTACAGGCAGTGGTGGCACATGCCTTTAATTCCAGCACTTGGGAGGCAGAGGCAGGAGGATTTCTGAGTTCAAGGCCAGCCTTGTCTACAGAGAGAGTTCCAGGACATCCAGGGCTACACAGAGAAACCCTGTCTTGAAAAACAACAATAAAAAAGAGGGTTGGTTACTCCCAAAACCTTTGTGCTGATTTTGCATCAGTTTATATTTTAGGAAGTCACTGTTTTAGGTCATAGAATTCTTAGCTATTGATATTGATGGTTACATTTTTTCCTATAGGAGCATTCAGCGTACCATGCACACTAGTTAGTAAGGGTGAAGCTTCTAGTTAGCATGAAGTAGAATTTTCCATATACAATGGCACGTATAAGTATTATCTTAGTGCTGTTACATTGTATCAAAGAACTATTTATTAACATTCGTGGACTAAATTTTAGATGGTAAAATGCAATGTCTAGATATTATGAAGAAAAAAGGTTTGGGCTATAAAACTAAGTATTAATGCAATATTAAAACCTAGAAGATAAATTTAAACTATGAAAATGTTTCTACTTCTCTATAAAATGACTACTTCTTGGCATGATGCTTAAAACTTTATTGTAAAAATTAATCAATAGTTAACCCTATGCTATCAAAAATGAAAAAAAAAAAGCTTTGATTCTTAGCCATTTAAATTATAAAAGTTAAATCAAGATCAGGTAAACTATTTAAACAACCATATAACACCTAAACAAATAAAGGCAGTCATTAAAAGTAGCCCAACTTTAAAAAACATGACCAGAACAAGATGGTTTTAGTGCAGAATTCTACCATACTTTTAAAGAAGAGTAAATATCAATAATCCTCAAACTATTCCACAAGACAGAAACAGAACAAACACTGCTAAAGTTTCTCCACAAGGCCACAGCCACTTTAATAACTAAACCATACAAAGACTCAACAAAGAAGGAGAATTTCAGACTGATTTCTCTTATGAACAGTGATGCAAAATACTCAATAAAATACATACACACACCAAATCTTGGAAAACATCAAAGACATCATTCATCAAGATGAAGAAGGCTTCAAACCAGGGATGCAGGGATGATTCAGTATAAGAAAACTCATCAACCAAATCCATCATATAAACAAAGTGATAAAAAAAAATCACATGTTGATAAAATCCAACACCCCTTCATGTTAAAGGTATTAGAGAAATCAGGGATACAATGTATATACCTAAATATAATCAAAGCAATACACAGCAAGTCAAGAACCATCATGAAACTAAATGGAGAGAGACTTAAAGCATTTCCACTAAAATAAGGGACAAGTCAAGGCTGCTCACTCTCTTATGTAGTCAATCTATCACTTGAAGTTCTAGCCAGAGCAATAAGACAACTAAAGGATATCAAGGGGATACAAATTGGAAAGGAAGAAACCAAAGTATCACTCTTTGCAGATTATATGAAGTATATACATAAGTGACCTCAAAAAAGTCTACCAAAGGTAAAAACACCTTCATCAAAGTGGCTGGGTACAAAATTAACTGAAAGTAATTAGCCCTCCGTTATCCATAGGATAAATAAGCTGCAAAAGAAATTAGGGAAACAATACCCTTTACAATAGCCATGAATAATATAAAATATCTTGGTGCAACTGTAACCAAGCAGGGATCTGCATGACAAGAACTTCAAGTTTCTGAAGAAAGAAAATGAAGAAGACAAGAGAAGATGGAAAACTATTCCATGCTCATAGATATAGATAGGATTAACATAGTAAAAATGACCATCTTACCAAAAGCAATCTACAAATTCAATGTAATTGCTTGAAAGAGAAATTCATGGAAACACGAAAACCTGAAGTCAGCCAAAACAATCCTGAACAATAAAAGAATTTCGGGAAGAATCATCTGTGACCTCAAGCTGTACTACACAGCAATATTTATAAAAACTGCAGGGTATTGGTACAGAAACAGACACATTGATCAATGGAATAAACTGAAGATCCATAAATAAACCAATACACCTATACACATTTAATTTATGATAAAGAATCCAAAAACATACAATGGAAGAATTAAAGCATCTTCAACAATTTATCCTGGACTAACTGCATGTCTACATGTAGAAGAATGAAAATAGATCCATATTTATCACCCTGTACAAAACTCAAGTACAAGTGGTTCAAGAACTTAAACATATAACCAGAAACACCGAATTTCATAGAAGATAAAGTAGGAAATACCCTTGAACACATTGGTACAGGACACAATTTCCTGAGAACACCAATGTCTCAGGCTCTAAGATCAACAATAGATAAATGGGACTTCATGAAACTGCAAAGATTCTATAAGGCAAAGGGCACTGTCAATAGGACAAAACAACAGCCTATATATTGGGAAATGATCTTTACTAGCCCTACATCTGACAGAGGGCTTATAACCAAAATTTACAGAGAACACAAGACGTTAAACACCAACAGTCCAAATAACCAAATTTAAAAATGGGGTACAGAACTATAGAGAGAATTCTCTACACACGAATCTTGAATGCCTGAGAAATGTTCAAATTCTTTAGTCATCAGGGAAATACAAATCAAAACAACTCTGATGTTCCATCTCATACCCATCAGAATATCTAAGACCCAATACTTAAGAAATAGCACATGCTGGCAAGGATGTGGAGCAAGGGAAACACTTCTTCATTGCTGGTGGGATTACAAACTTGTATAACCACTTTGGAAATACATTTGAAATTTTCTCAGAAAACTGGGAATAGGTCTGCTTCAAGACCCTGCTACACCACTCCAGAGCATGTAACACCCCCTCAAATGCTCCACTATGCCACAAATACATTTGTTCAACTATGTCCATAACAGCTTTATTCCTAATAGCCAGAAACTGGAAACAACTAGATCTCTCTCAACTGAAGAATGGATAAAGAAAAATGTACATCTACACAATGCAATACTATTCATCTATTAAAAACGAAGACATCATGAATTTTGCAGGCAAGTGGTTGGAACTTGAGAATATCACCTTGAGTAAGGTAACCCCATCCCAAATGGGCATGCATGGTATGTACTCACTTATAAGTGAACATTAGCCATAAAATACAAGTACCATGCTATACTCCACACACTCAAAGTACCTAAACAAGAAGGAAAGCTCAAGTGAGGAAGCTTGAATCTTACTTAGAAGGAGGGATAAAATAGTCATAAGGGGAAGATGGAGGGAGGAAAATGGAAGAGAGGTAGGAATGGGTAGGGGAAGGGAGATTCAGGGTCAGGTGTTGGAAAGGACAGGAGTGATGGCTTGCTAGCCATGAAAATGACAGGAAATTATCAATTGACAGGGATCAGGAGGTAGGGTGTGTCTTATGGTTGAGACACAGTCCTGGGATAAGGGAGGCACACCCAAGAATCAATGAGGGTGACCTTAGCTGTGAATCACTACACTGGGAATATGGAACCAAAAGAGGCAACTTCCTATACCCAAGCAGGAGCCCCAGTAGAGTGATAGGAACACCAACCCACCCACAAAACTTTCAACCCCAAATTTATTCTGTCTACAAGAAATGCAGGGATGGGAAAATGGAGCAGATACTGAGGGAATGGCCAACCAATAGTCAGCCCAACTTGAGACATATCTCCTGGGCAAGCACCACTCCCTGACACTATTAATGATACTCTGTTATGCTTGCAGACAGGCATATATTGTCCTGTAAGAGACTCCACCCCACTGCTGACTCAATTAGAAACAAACACTCACAGTCAAATAGTAGGTGGAGTTTGGGGACTCTTGGAGGAAAAGTAGAGAGGATTGCAGGCCCCAAAGAGGATAGGAACTCCATAAGATGACCAGCCCAGTCAACTAACCTGGCCCCTGAGGCTCTCAGAGACTGAATCACCAACCAAAGAACATACACCAGCTGAACAAAGGACTCTCCATACATATGTACCAGAGTGGCAGCTTGGTCTTCATGTGGTGTCTTAAACTGGAACAAGGGCTATCCCAAAAGCTGTTGACTGTACCTAGGATATGTTCTTCTAGCTGGACTGACTTGTCTGGCCTCAGTAGGAGAGGAAGTGACTAGCCTTGCATAAACTTGTAGTGTCAGACTCTGGGTATATGCAGGGGGTCCCCACCCACTCAGAGGAGAAGGGGTTGGGGGCTGGAGGAAGGATTGTGAGAGGTAGTGACCGAGATGGAGCAGTGAGCAAGTTTTTAAATGAATAAGTAAAAAGATAAAATTAAATTTAAAAAATTAGTCAGCATCAGTGCATTAATCAACTATAGCTATGTAATTTGCCCAGGCATTCTAAAATATTCAGACAATAGACTATAAACTTCTGAGACTTCTTAATGGTGTAGAAATAAGGAACTACACAGACTCATATTCACAGTGTGGATATTTTATGAGTTCAGAAGTAAAAGAAGAAAGAAATAATAGGTTTTAACAGACATCATTATAAATATTAACTCACTAGTCAAAGAGGAGTATGTTTTGTTTCTTGCCTCTAACTATGGTTGTCAGGTGAGGATGATTTCAACGTGAAGGAGAAATGTTGTTCAGACTCGGAACACCAATCCATTGCATTCTCAGTAAGAGAAATTAATACAAATCTAAAAATAGATGTTTTTTAAAGAGTGATTCTTGCTCCATTGCCTAGGCTGGCCTCAAACACCTGATCCCAAGAAACCCTCCTGTCTTTAGCTTCAAGTACAAGAAACTAGAGGTGTGTTTGCCAAGCCTGGTTCTAAAGGGGATAATTTTAAAGTAAATATTAAATATTGTGGTTAAAGTAAAAGTATTTATTCAAGAATAATGTTTCCCTGAGGTATTTCAGTTGTTTTAGTGTCTGTGATCACTTTCTACCTGTGTTTATACTCCATCTTAACTGTGAAAGCCTTAGGAATCTAATGCAATCTCAGAAAAATCCCATGCAGTACCAACATTCTGGGCTGTGCAGGGTCAGAGCTAAACTTTATGATATAGAGAAGCTGGAAGTTCTTCATGGGATTATAGCACATAGTACCCAAAAGAAGGCCTGAAATGAATACTGTTTCAGAATGGGAAGTACAAAAATTAGATATTATTTTATTTTTGATCACATTAAGATTTATACAGTATCGAAAAAAATCAAATACAATGAGCATGGGCATTAAGGATGGGTAAGAGGAGAAAGAGTCAGTTTCCTTCAGGGGTGAGGCCCTGACATAGTGCATTGTGTATGCCACAGAACGGACATTTGGTCCATGTTTTGACTGAATAAGAATTTTAACAGTGACATCTGTACCAACAGGCAATAGTTTTTAGAAAGTTCTTTTTCTTTCCGGAAGAAATCCTTCTAAGTCATAGAACTTAGTGAAGCATCATAGAAGAGATGGGATGTTTCCATCTGAGATATTTCATCAAGTACAAAATCTCTTGCTACGGGTTCTTATGGACCTGAGACTATCCCTAGGGAGGACTCTTTAGCAGGCTATGTAATTTCTTATTGATCTGTACAACTCTGAGTTAAGGGGCTAAGATGTAGCAAGTTCAGCACTTTACCAGCAAGCATTGTACCAGAGATGGAAAAATGGTCACCTCTCTCTCTCTCTCTCTCTCTCTCTCTCTCGCTCTCGCTCTCTCTCTCCCTCTCTCTCATTTGTCTCCCAGGACAAGGAAGAAGTGTACACAGTAGGAACAAGAAGTGGGAGTGGGCGAGTAGGGGAGCAAGGCCGGGGAGGGTATAGAGAACTTTTGGAACAGCATTTGAAATGTAAATAAAATATCTAATTAAAAAAGAATTATTTTTTAAAAATTACCAAAGTGTTGTGAATGTATAAAAATCCTTATCCCTGTCTTTTCTTCCCTGCCTTAATTTCAGTACCATCCTTCTGCTTGTGCTCCGCCCCTTATTCTTTTATTAATTGGCAATGGAAAAAAAATTTTTATCCTTTACTGATTACCAGAGTCCTTTCAAGGTAGAAAACTAGAGTGGAGACAAAGGTGATGATGATTAAACTCTGTTGTATACAGTCAGGAGTGGCAGACAGAATATGTAAACCACAACAAAAGTAACTTGTATGAGAAGTAGCTCAGCGATAGATGCTTAAATATTGGCAGCAGCCAACAGGCAAACCTCTCATGCAGCTCCCAGTCAACTCTGGGGTTGGTAGATGTAGATGCAAATACCACACTGACATACATCTACAAACTTAAGCAAAGAACTGACTACCTAATGTAGACTTTATATATGGATATAATATATAGAATCTTGAGGGAGGATGTCAGATATGTGTAGGTATCTAAGGGTATAGACACACATGAGTTACAGCATATACATAAAGGTCAGAAGAAACTCTCTGCTGTTGATCCCTGACATCTTCTTTATTTGAGACAAAGTGCTACTATTCACTGATGTTTTACCCAAACTCACAGATGTGTGAACTTCCACTACTCCTGTCTACCTCCCATCTCCAGGTAGACACCTAGGATTACAGACCCATGCGTTCTCCTGGTATAGCTTGTTATGTGGAATCTGGTGTTCTGTCCTTACTCACTGAACCATTTTTTAGCTCAAGGGTGTTTTAAAACCCTTTAAGCACTTCGAAATACCTTTTTTTTTTTTTCTCTAAGAAAAAATAATGCTGCATGGTGGCATAAAATTTATAGGTCAATGTTTCATTACTGCAAATACACTCATCTTATGTTCATAGTTTCCAACACAATTAATTTTTATTATGCCTTTAAAATGAAATAAGGATTATAGGCATGAAAAAGAAGGCTGTGAAACAGACCAACTGTAGAAAAATTGTTCACCAAGTATTCTGAAGTCCTGTCTTGGTCATAAATAATAAAACTGCTTAGAATAAAAGCAGTTGGGATATATTCTAAGACGTGCATTAATATCTAAAGTATACATTAAACTAAGTGGCATAAAGGTATGATGTCTATGTATACCAAACAGTTACAAGTCTTAAGTCTTTAGAAAGGAAGAACATGTGTTTGAGGGTCTGAGAGTTGTCTTGCCATTTGTTCTGCGGGATTTTCCTACTAACTGAAATAATTCATTCTGCAAGAAAGAGGAAGGTCATAACCATAAGGGAACTAATTAAACCTAAGTAGCCCAAGAGCTTAGGAATTGACAAGACTGAAAATGCTCTACTTCAAGGAATAAGCAATAAGCAATTGCAGGAGGAAAGGACACTCTCCAGTAGAGCTGCCTCAAGTTGTGTAGGGAGCTCCAAGGAATCTGAGTTCATGAGCTGTCATTCACTCATTTGACAATGCTTTGGACAATGCAGATAGTTGCCTTTACACTGTTAATGCTCTCCTCAGAACAACCTCTAACAAATCCATTAGTCCAACATCATAGACTTGGCACAGATTGTTTCTTTGTTCTCTCATCAGTGCCCTGTGTGAGGAAATAAGCATTCATCTATACATCTCTTCCTCAAATGTTACAAAATGCAGTTGGTACCTGGACAGTTACTGACAGAACCAGAGATTCTCTGTGGAGGAGAAACTGCATGGCCCTTGCAATAAGGGAGAGCACATGTAATGGAAGCTGACTCATCCATGGGTAGATTATTTGTCAAGGCAATATTTGTATAGCCACCTGTCTTGGGGTTTTTATTGCTGTGAAGAGACACCATGAGCACCACAACTCTTTTAAAGGAAAGCATTTCACTGGGGCTGGTTTACAGAGATTTGGTCAATTATGGTGGGAAACATGGCAGAGTGCAGGCAGACATAGTGCTGGAAGGGGTGGCTAAGAGTTCTACATCTCCATCTGCAGGCAGCAGGGAATGAACTGGCTTGAGCTTCTGAGATCTCAAAGCACACCTCCAACATAGCCACACCCACTCCAACAAGTCACACCTCCTAGTAGTGCCACTAGCTACACATCAAGTATTCAAACACATGAGTCTATGGGGGCCATTCCTATTCAAAAAACACTGGACTACCTTTCCCTATATTATAAAGGATACTCTGCCTACTTACAGTACTAGAGTTTGTATGCTTTCTTTTTTTTCAATTTTTTATTAGAGATTTTCTTCATTTACATTCCAAATGCTATCCTGAAAGTCCCCTATACTTTCCCCCTCCCCTGCTCCCCTACCCACCCACTCCCACTTAATGGCCCTGGTGTTCTCCTGTACTGGGGCATATAAAGTTTGCAAGACCAAGGGGCCTCTCTTCCCAATGATGGCCGACTAGGCCATCTTACACAATGGAGTACTACTCAGCTATTAAAAACAATGAACTTATGAAATTCTTAGGCAAATGGATGTATCTGGAGGATATGGTCCTGAGTGAGGTAACCCAATCACAAAAGAACTCACTTGTATGCTTTCTGATGTAAGTGGTAAGTCCTGCCAAGAAAGCATAGTCCTCTTCCTCGCTTTCAACCGAATGCCTGTGAGGGGAATCCCTTGGTGAAACATGCCTCCATGATGAATCAAGTCCACCTCATGGGGATGCCCTTACAATACCTGATGGATTAGGGAATATATTACAATCCTTAGAAATACCATGTATCTACCTAGACAGGAAGCATGTATGCCTGGTGTGTGTCCTTTGCTGTGCACAATGAGAAATACAACCGAGACAGAGCTGTCTTCATAGAAAAAAAAAAAAAAAAAAAAAAAAAAGCCCATATAAAGGAAGAATTGCAATGGAAACAGACATTTACATGTTATCTTCCACATAGGCCTGGGATTGGGGGAGGGGTGTAGGATAAAAGAGAGGATGAAATGGACAGCTTGGCTTGCCATTTCTTAACATTGGGAGGCTGCAAGAGAAAGGCAGTACAAGTCAGATGTGTGCAGCAGATTCCCTTCTAACAGGCAAATTCTTGAAACTCGAGTGAAGAATCAGAGAATGAGTCAAGGACAGAATAAGTTTGAAATGAGGGGGAAAAATGTGCTTTGCTTCAGGTCTGACCTTTAATACAAAGGAAGTGATAAGCCCATCATCCAGCATGTAGATGATGGCTTTGATGATCAGGGAACAGTCTGCCATTGTAGAGACTGAACTAGTAAAGAATTTCCAAAAAAGAATGAAAGCAGCTCTCACAGACTGATCTGTGGGGCTGTAAGACACATGGGTTAATAGGATCAGTCTGGGTGCTGTGGAAGTGGAGAAATGGATTTCCCCTAACTTTGCTTCATTCCTCAAGGAAAATGACTGCATACCCTGAGGCAGGATAAGTGACATCAGTCAATGGTACACTGGCTCATTTGGACTGAGCCATTAAAGGTTGTTGCTTATCACTGACTGATCTCTCCATAAGAATCAGAGGCCAGAAGACCACAGAGGAAGACAGAAATTATTAATGGCACTAATTATAAGAGAGGTGATAGTTTGATCTCCACTCCAGTTCACTGGGCTGGAGAGGACTGTGTTCATTAGGAGAGTTGCAAAAGTTGATTCATCAGATAAGAGAGGACTGGCATGGGCTTTGTGATAGTTAATGTCAATTGAAAGCTTGTGTACATTCTTAATTATCTAACACACAAACTTCTGTTAGGTCTGTGAAGGATTTTCTAGACTACATTAATTGAAATAGGAGGAGACACCCTAAGTGTGTGTGTGTGTGTGTATTATCATTCCATGGACGAGGGTCCTAGACGGTGTGATAAAGCTCCGTGCGCCCTTGAACTGTGAGGGAAATACAGAAGACATGTGTGTATAAAGTTATTTATAGAGTGTTCAGTTAAAGCAACAGGAAAAGTATTGAACACAAAATCTGCACAGTGTTTGCAGGTGTGATGAACCTGACCCTGTGGTTCTTAGTTATTTGGATCTGGATTTTCAGGAAAAATGTTGAGGAATTTGAAATACTGGTTAGAAAATCCCTTGAATGCCACAAAGATAAGTTGATAAGCTAATGCCATCTGCTGGGAGTTTGGAAAGACAGAATGCCATGCTAAATACAAATGGCGGTGGCCTTATTCAAAATCTATCAGAAACAGGGCTAGAGATCACCTATGTTATGTTCTGGGGAAATAGTCTGGTTGCATTCTGCCTGTGCCATGAGCACTTTAGTGTGGCTAAATCCAAAAGTAAGGTTAATGTTTGGCAGAAGAAATCTCAAGTAAAACAGTAATAATGAATTCAGGTGCAAGCATGGCATGTTCCTAAAGTACTTGTCTTTGTTTAGTGTCATTAAAGAGAAATCGACTGTTCTGCACTGATATAACAGAACAGGTCTCCTAGTGGATAAAATTCCACCCTTGCAAGGCTCCACCTATTGAAAATGGAAACCAATTTGAAAAGAGAGAGAGCCTAGACAGAGTACAACATAGAATGGGGTTTCCTGCTAAAAACAATTGCCAAAGACCCTACACGTCCAGTGAACATCAATGTAATCTTGGCTCAAGGGGGACAGACTCAAACCCCAAATAACAACAACAACAACAACAAAATTTTAGACAGTGCTATATACATGGCATTTGATTACAAACATAAAAGATACAAGAGTGAGGGCAATAGGAAATCATGGAGCATATGCCAAGGTTCTCCAAGGTCACTGCAACCACACCATGTGAACCAGGGCTGTATTCTGTGCAAATGCCTGAGGTCACTGTGTAAAGCAATGGTGATGAAGTCCAAGTTGCGATGGAGATACAAAGATGTGGGAGATGTCAAAACTATGGAGAGGCTGCCAAGTAAAGCTGGTTACACGAGTAGAGATGGCCCGAGGGGTGGGTTCTACGTGCTTCAGGTGGCAGAGCTGTAGGAGTAAGCTAGTCAAAGCATCTCAGGTGATTCCATCGCAATCTCTAGGTGCCTGGCATGGAGCTACAGGATTCAGAATGTGGCCCCACTGGATTTCAGTCTTTTTGTTTCCCTTTTCCTTGCTCTGTCCCCATTTTCCTGTAGAGAATGGGACTACCTATTCTGTGACAGTGTATATAGGAACAAGGGAACATTTTATTTTTAATTTTATAGAAGCTCAAAATCAAGCACTTATTCTCATTCTCAGAAGAGGCGTAGTCTTTAGACTCTTCAACAGTATTAGTGTTGCTAAAGACTATAAGTTCTTTATGAGGGACTGAATTTATTTTCCACAATCATATGACCAGAAGCTTAAGGGCACAAGGTTAATGGCTGAAAACTTGTCCATTGGGGAACTGGGATGATGGCTTAGTAGAGGAAGTATTTGCCATGCATACATTAAGACCTGAGTTTAGATAGGTAGAACTCAGGGAAAGTTCTATTAAATAGTGTATGACTGTAATCAGAGTGTCCTAAAGAAATGGGAGGTAGAGATATGATAATCTAGAGCAGTAAATGAGGTGCATATCTCAACAAAGTGGATGATAAGAACCAATATCTTCAGTTGTCCTCTGACCACACATACCCAGTGGCATGTACATGCCCCGCCTCTCTCATACACAATCTCATGCATGTGCACACACACACACACACACACACACACACACACACACACACACACAGTGGATACAACATAACTAACTGCCTCAAAATTTTGCTTTCCTGACTCTCTATCATGATGGATTGAACTGTTGTTAATCAGAGTGTACACTAAATTCCCTTCTTTGAGCTTTATACTTTATTTTGGTTTGGTTTTGTGCTTTCTCTTGGTTTGCGTTTTTTTTTGGGGGGGGGTCAGGAATTTTATAACAGCAATAAGAAGACCAAATTATATGGGGCTTTGGCAGTTTTGCCAAGTCACATGTTGGGACATGGGCTTTATGAAGAAGGTTCTAGCAGATTTAAGAGATTTAGGCTGGCAAGCAAACCAGGTATCCAAAGTGCTGAAGCAATTGAGAAAGAGAATGGTGACCCAAAGTTAAAACAAACAAGAGAAGTCAGTCCAAGTAAGTGGGAAAAAAAATGTGGCAAGATCTGGGTCCAGCCAGATGTCCTAGGGAGGAAAACAAAGAAACAAACCAGAAAAACAGGTGCTAAGCTAGTTACATCAGGATTTCATTAAATCTCAGGCAATGAATAATGGGAGACCCAAGTAATAAAATTATCTAAGTAAAATTAGTTTTAAAAAAGTTGAGTTTGTGCTAGGAGTTGGTGGTTAAAGTATATGGTTTACATTTTCTCTCATGCAAAACAAGTGTACTGGGTGTAGAGATTTCCACTCTGTCCAGGAATCTTTCAGTAGCCAGGTGTAGCTCATTGAAAGTCAAGGGCTATGGAACTTCTCCAGAATTTATTGATAAGTTCTTCAAAGCCCTCTTCATTGGCAAGGGACCAGAACATGGCCCTACTCCTTCTTTGACATAAACCAGGCCCAAATATACACACAATCTAACCCCATCAAGGATGTCTGGTTTGGGATATGCATAGTGGCAACAGTACAGAAATAACCCAAGATCTGAATGCCAGATGACAGAAGGAAATAAATTGTGGATTATAGAGGGCTGGATGACTAATGTAGTCTATAAGTGGCAAACGTCATTCTGTGGAGGAAATAAATGTTACAAACCATGGGAATACCTCCATACTGTATTGAATGGTGATAATATTTATTTTTTGTGCCCCTTTAACCATTTAAGACCACTGGATAATGGCATAAAAGAGACAACCCTGCCCAACTTGTGTGTACTGGCTATTTTTGTGTCAACTTGATACAGCTGGAGTTATCACAGAGAAAGGAGCTTCAGTTGGGGAAATGCCTCCATGAGATCTAGCTTTGAAGCATTTTCTCAATTAGTGATCAAGGGCCCCTTGTGGGTGGTGCCATCTCTGGGCTGGTAGTCTTGATTCTATAAGAGAGCAGGCTGAACAAGCCAGGGGAAGCAAGTCAGTAAGGAACATCCCTCCATGGCCTCTGCATCAGCTCCTTGTTCCTGACCTGCTTGAGTTCCAGTCCTGACTTCCTTGGTGATGAACAACAATATGGAAGTATAAGCCAAATAAGCCTTTTCCTCTCCAACTTGCTTCTTGGTCATGATGCTTGCGCAGGAATAGAAACCCTGACTAAGACAAATTGGTACCAGCAGAGTGGGGTATTCCTGTGACAACCTGACCATGTTTTGGGGAGGACTGTGGAAGGACATTGGAACTTTGGACCAGAAGATCGATTTTGTGTTAAGAGCTCTGTGGGATGTTGTGTAGGAGCTTGGAAGATAATGTTGAGAACAGTGCAGAAGATGGAGGCCTGGTTTGTGAAATTTCAGAGTGAAAATTAAAGACTCTTTTCAGGGCCACTGCTATTTTGGAGTTTGATTATTCTGTGGTTCTGGTTAACTGGGGCTGAAGAATCCGCTGTGATTTACAAGATACCAGAACTACTAAAGCAAAAACTTGGCATTACTGGGACTATTGATGCTGGTTAGCTGGAGCTAAGAAATTAGCAGTGTTTAAGAAGAGACCAGCATCTTTGAGGTGACATCTTCTGGGAGATGTTTTCTGAAAGCACAAGGAGGCTGTGTTCCAGAGATAGCCATGGTTGTACCTTGTGCTATGACTGGACTTGGTAATGTGTAAGAGTTACCTAGGTGGTACTGGTTTTAGAGGCATGAAGGAGTCACACAGAGCAGGTGAGGCCATGGAAGCACTGTGAGAGGCCATGGAAGGCCATTGGTGAAGGTGCAGCCTCAGTTGCAATTGATAGCCCAGGACTGAAGGGGTCTTGGCACCATGAAGAGAGCCTATGAGAGGGTAGTGTTGAAGCCTAGTTATAGTGAAAAACAGAAGAATTTTGGAGATGCCAGTACCATGAGATGACCACCAAGAACAGCAGCAGCAATGGAGTACAGGCATCTGGAGCCTAGAGGACAACGTGTGTGCTACAAAGGGCATGGCTGGAGAAGTGACCCAAGCCCTTGGAGGAGCCCAGAAGATCGTGAATTGGATCCCAGACATTAGATGGTTGGAGATTGATTTTTGCTTTTGACTGTGCCCTGATATTTTTCCCTCTTGAAGGAAGTTTTTAAATGAAGCCCACAGTTAAGAGACTTTGGATTTTAAAGTACTTTGAATTTTAAAAGGTACTGGATATTTTAAAAGGATTGAACTTTTAATATGTAAAGACTGTGTGACTTTTAAAGTTATTTAAGATTTTGGGGTTGAATAAGAACTAAGGATTGAGGCTTACTAGTGATTTGTGTGTCAAGTTGACAAGGGGTCAATTGTACTGGCTGGTTTTGTGTCAACTTGACACAGCTGGAGTTATCACAGAGAAAGGAGCTTCAGTTGGGGAAATGCCTCCATGAGATCTAGCTGTGAGGCATTTTCTCAATTAGTGATCAAGGTCCCCTTGTGGGTGGGACCATCTCTGGGCTGGCAGTCTTGGGTTCTATAACAGAGCAGACTGAGCAAGCCAGGGGAAGCAAGCCAGTAAAGAACATCCCTCCATGTTTCTGCATCAGCTCCTGCTTCCTGACATGCTTGAGTTCCAGTCCTGACTTCCTTCAGTGATGAACAGCAATGTGGAAGTGTAAGCCAAATAAACCCTTTCCTTGCCAACTTGCTTCTTGGTCATGATGTTTGTGCAGGAATAAAAACCCTGACTAAGACAATGTGTAAAATCGGGTTTCAGTATATTATTCTAGTTTTTAATGTTTGGGATCATTTGTAATAACATTATAAACACCATTTAAGGACATTGAGAGAAATATTCTGTATAAAAATCTACAAGTGTTCTCTCTCTCTCTCTCTCTCTCTCTCTCTCTCTCTCTCTCTTTCTCTCTATCACACACACACACACACACACACACACACAAACACCCTTTTTTGAATTCCTTGCTAGAGAAGGGTTATATCCCTATGGATTTCTATCCAAGTTAGTCTAATAAACTATTAAAGGTTTTGACTGATGTAATTTTATTTTAGAATTAGAGAGTAGGTTCCTAATGCTAAGAACATTGCATGTTTTGGTTATAGGACATGGACGAATCAAGATATTACAGTGGAAGTTCCATCTCCTTTGAGTGGCTTTTGTGATATTATGCATACCACTAGGGGTAAATTGTCACCTATGCTCTGCTTGGTATGAACCATGCATACTAGACTACCAATATGACAGTCCTTTTGCATGACTGGTATAAGTTCAAACAAGTGTTTTCTGATTCAATTTTAGGATCTTTCTACTGAGGAATTTATTCTTAATATTGTAGCCCAAGACAAAGACCTATGCCTGGGGAGGTCAGGACCCAGGAAGGCAATGATCACTATTATTTTGTTAAATGGATATGAGGTGTCTGTTAATTGCTGTCTAAATATTTGGTTTTTATACATAGATCATTAAACACTCGTTGGTTGTGAAGGGAAAATTATTTCTCCAATAGATGGTGATTACTGCAATTTCATAACAGGTCATGTTCCTGAGAATAAGTGACTGTTGCCATAGCATTGTGGCTCAATCCTGCACCCTAAATGAAATAAAATAACCAGACTAAATATAGCAGACCCTCTAAGACTCAGGGAACATGACAGAAGAGCAAATGGGAAAAAATGAAGAGAATTGGTAGGGGACAAAGAGCTATGCAGCTGTTTCCTCCAAATTGACATATTCCCTATTGTAGAGAGAAGAGGTTCATAATGTGTAAGAACCTAATGAAATGTACAAAGCTTAGAAAGACCGGCGGAATGTTAAATGATTTGCAACACCCATCACTGAGGTGGTAGAAGAACCCTAATGAATTGCTAGAGAAGTGAAAAGTCTCTGAGAGGATTCCTCAGAAGTAAATTGGAACCTTCCATGGATACAGCTTTTGTCTCATGCTGAAATCATCAGTTTGGTGATACAGCTACCTCTGAGTCACCATGCTCCCCTAAGGAATGCTTCACCTATGTTCCTGCAAGCAATAGCAGTAAAATCTCAAGACTGACGGGGATAATTTCTTTGATGTGTCACAGTGCCCCATCTGTGGTAAAGAGATATT
This sequence comes from Mus minutoides, assembly GCA_902729485.2. Lineage (NCBI taxonomy): Eukaryota > Metazoa > Chordata > Mammalia > Rodentia > Muridae > Mus > Mus minutoides. The sequence continues at coordinate 27,895 of CACVCL010020177.1, read as the reverse complement.
TATTCACCTCTATCCAGGAAAAAAATCACACAACAGCATACCACATGTCATCTTTTACAAAATCCACCCACTCTCTGGTTTGAAAGCCAGACCTCCACACGGATGATCCACAAGGGCTTGTATTCAGGTCCCAGTGTAGCTCATGGGATCAGGCTCATTTCCAATTACTGACTGTACTGGTATTAATATCCCCAAAATACACCACACACAATATGCTCAGCACCTGCCTTCATTCCCACATCAAGACCAACTTTTTTTTTAACATATATTTAATGTCCTGGTTTCTTTTCAGTCTCATTCCTAACTTTGAACCAACTCTGATTCATACCAACTACTGGTGCTGTTCTAAGTAAAATTCTAAGCCATGTAGCCTGAAAAACAAAAAAACAAAAAAACAAAACAAAACAAAATCTCCTTGTCTCTGTTGTGCATCTCCTCCACCAACTGATTACTGTCTGTATTACATTAGTCATATCTGTGTACACCCTCACAGGTCAGAAAAACTATGAACTATTCATATTTTATCTAGTTTTCTCCAACATTGAAATAAATTTTCTTCAAGATAATCCATTAATTGGGAATAGATAGAATACAGAAGAAGCATCAAAAGATTATTTTCAGTTCAGGCATAAATGAAAGAAACACACATATCTATCTATCTATCTATCTATCTATCTATCTATCTATCTATCTATCTATCTATCTATGTGTGTGTACTATGTATAATGTATATACATAATATGTATTATGCATATATAATGTATACATGTATAAATGTATATATAATGTATATATACACTATCCAGGCTTTTAACAAAGTAAAGTGAGATGTTTGGTGAAATGGGCCTCTTAAGTTGAGTTTATGCAATTTTAAATATTAAGATTTTCCTTTCATATTAAGACTTTTTTTAAAGAAATTAAACTTTTGCTGAACTCAGTGTAATTTCATGGAGATATGTCCAGTTGAACTGCATGGGACTTATGAGTAAGAAAAACAAAATGAGAATAAATCAGTTGTACTGCTTAAACAAACAAATCTTGGTCTTTAATAATGAAGAAATATCTATTTCACAGCTAAGTAGAGTTGTAAAAAAGGAAGTCCTAGATTTTAATTCAGTAAAAACAAATATAGTTTTATATATGCACATATCTAGCCAACAAAGGAACAAAAGATTATAGAGCATCAACTGTATGCAGAACACAATAGAAGAAAACAATGTGATGATGAAACATGCCATTACAGAGGATGTGTTCTCCTACCAGATGCTGTCCTTCTCACACATAACTCTTCCATGGTCTACCTTAAGTTTTCTCTTTAAAGTAAATTTAATGGAGTCATTATCTTAGTATGCTTTAGATTACATTTTTTAAACTTTGTTGCTCTAAATAACTAAGGATAATAAAGAAATACTACTAAGAGACATACGGAATTTTGAAAGGTTGGTCTCCCTGTAAAATTCTGATTCAATGAATATTGAACCATCTAATGAAGATAAACAAGCATAATATGAAGTTGGGTGCAGGATCTATCACTAACATGCTATTTGTTGACACCATTCTTGAATGTTGACACCATTCATGAATATTGATGCTTTCCTCTTTTTTTGCATTGCAAAAACACCTTTCATGAAAGATTGATGAAAGGATGTCAAGTATCTCCTTATTATAAATCAAATAGTTGAATGGTTTGGATAAATTGTCTCTGACTCAAATTGTCTAGATTTCAACTTCTGATTTATAACAAGATATTGAATGATCCTTGGTCAAAGTTGTATTTCAAGGCTGGCAAGATGGCTCAGAAGGTCAAAGTACTTGCCGCTCAGTATGATGTCCTCATTTAGATCACTATAGCCCATGTAAAAAAAGAGAAAGAACCAATTCTCATCTCCTGTCCTCTAATTTTCTCGAGCCTGCTGTGGCATACAGGGTTACCCCTTATATACACACATGCACATACATATACAATGTAAATACTTGAAAAAACTCCACTTCATAATGAATAGAATGTAAGCCTCCATTTAAAAGAATGATACTTTTTCAAATATATCTTTTACTTTCAGTTCAAGTATAGTGCCACTAATTTATATTAGTAAATTATCATTTGCTAATAAGTGATATATCTATCTATCTCTATCTATCTCTATCTATCTATCTATTTATATAAATATATCAAAATATCATTAAACCAATCAATATTCAGTTAACTGCATACCGACTTTATGAGTTTAGCGAGTATTTATTGCTGACTGCTGAAAATTCTGAATAAAGGTGACAAACAACTTTCCCTTTAAAAGTATTTGTACAAATTTTATATGCAGGATAATGGAATTGTGTTTAAGCATCAAGCTACAATCTGCAAACATTTTCATTTCCTAATCAGACAGATACCCTGCCACAATGAAAGCCTGCCATTGTGCATATCTCAAAGGAAGCAAATACCTTAGGCAGCCCAGTTGTTCCAGATGTGTAGAGAATGTACAAAGGATGCTCTGAGAGAACAGGCACGCAGTCATGGGACTGAGCTTTTGCCATTTCCTCTTCCCAATCAAGATCACGACCTGACATCAGAGGAACTTTCTCCTACACAGAAAAAAAAAAAAAAAAAAAAAAATGTAGAAACATGGACCATAAATAGGAGATGAAGTTACAGAAGAAGGAAGGAGGGGCTTAATCTCCAATTAGAAAAGTGCTCTTTCATGACACTATGAATTGCATTTGTGAATAAATCTCAAAGTTATAAGTAAAAGTAGGTGTTTTATACACTATCTTTTAACATAATTCAGGGGTTTGACGTTAGTTTGACTCTCATGTGTTAATGAACTCTAGAACTACCTCTAAGCACTGCAATGTGATGCTATCTTGCTTTATGTTTTGGTTTGATTTGGTTATTTTCTTTTGTTCTGTTGTTGTTGTTGTTGTTGTTGTTGTTGTTGTTTCGTTTGTTTTTTTATGAATCCATGGCTTAATTGATTCAGAGATATGGTTCAAAATATAAATATGCACAAGTAACTTGAAAAACTAGGTTCCAGCTTAACTTTTTTAATTTGGATCCTTACCAGGAAATATCACCTAGTGTATTTAAATATTTTTATATAGGGACATTCAAGTGTAAGACAACAGCTGCCTTTATAAGGAGGCAATTAAAGGCACCTTCAGCAATAAGAAAGAGTTCCATTTGTGTTTTCTCAAGAGGGAAAACAATTTTGGAAATTAAAGAGATTTTATGACAGAGTCAAAATGTTTTCCTCCTTTTCAGTCATTAATGTAGTCCAAAAGAAAGTCTCGTTTTTTCCTTCCTTAAGAACAAGGGTTTGTTGGTACAAATTTTGTGGTAACAGCCATGTCATGAATAGATATGACTTTAAATAAATTTATGTAGCCTTTAAGAGGGCACAAAGGTGAAGAGTAAGGAGTGGGCTGGTGGAAAAGTAGCTCTAATGAGAAAATGTATGGATGTAGGAGAACATACTGGCTACTTCTTGAAATAGCCAGTTCCTTACCAGGGAATTGAATTTTATTGTTGTTGTTGTTCTTTGATGTTTGGTTTGGTTTGGTTTGGTTTGGTTTGGTTTGAGACCTGGTCAAACTCTGCATCTTTGGCTGACCTGAAACTCCTTATATAGATTTGGCTCCAAGACCAGAGATTTGCCTGCCTCTACCTGAAGAGTTCTCTGATTAAAGAGATATCATCATGTTTTTACTTAAATAGGTGAACAGAAACAAGTTCAGTAGAGTAAATAAACAACGGAGCCAGACAGGTATGTAACTATTGATTTCATCAAGATGGATGTCCTGGAACTCACTCTATATACCAGGCTAGCCTCGAACTCAGAAATCTGCCTGCCTCTGCCTCCCGAGTGCTGGGATCAAAGGCGTGCGCCACCACGCCTGGCATAGGATCCCTACTATTAACCAGGCTATAAATACTTGTCATACTTTGAAATATTCACATTTAAAAATTATGCATGAAGGCAGTATCATAAATACAATATGCCTGAATATATTAACTTATAGATTAAAAAAATGAACTTTTTACACCATTTGTAAAGTTTATGTTTCAAGCGTAGCTGAGTTTGCTTGTCTCCCTTGGATAGGTAATAGCTGGTATCACTTAAACAAACAGAACAGCTAACTGTGTGCAAATCATGCTTCCATTTCTTTTTATGCACAAGATAAAAGTAACCAATTTCAAACTATCACAGCTTTAACATCATAATTGTAGAGCTGTAAAATTCATCATACTGCAAAATGAAAACCAAATTGTGATTACAAACATTTTTGATTGTACAGGCCTCTAACAAAATGGGCACTGGAATAAATGGTTATTCCTTAGGCTAAAAAACCTTAAGCATGAATAAAAAAAATCTGTAGAAATAAAGAGGGAAGTAGCAACATTAACGTTTATTATATGCAATTTGTGTGTGTGTGTGTGTGTGTGTGTGTGTGTGTGTGTGTGTGTATTTCTCTCTATAGGCAGGCAATTCATCTTAGATATTAGAATTCTTAACAGTCAGTATTGGAAGATTACCAGGGTAACAGGTAGTGTTCCTTTGGTTCTGACATAGTTTGCCTGAGGCTTAGGAATAACAATCAAATTTTTACCTCATTTGGCAAAAGTGGATGCTAGTTAATAAGATGCAATATCCAACCTCATCATTTCTTTCTCTTAAATTCAAAGCAAACCCAATCCATTGTGTTTAATTACTGCCTAAACAATATATCCCATATAAAGACAAGATACATGAAAAGCCTTCATCTGTACCTCTATAGAGACATGTTAGAGAACGGGCAAAGCAGAGGGGTGTGAAACAGTCATGTGGGATAAGGAACTAAAACAATTCTATCAAATGAAGAGAATCGTATTAAAATATTAATAAAGGGACTGAATATCTAAACGTGATGTGTGCTTGGGGCAGATGAAATAGCATATATCTTGTATATCTTGTCGTTTAAAAGTTATCAAACCAGAGTTTGAACATTCCTCTGTCACTTAGTGAGACTGTGGATATTTGATGATTCTTGTTTCTTCAGCAGTAAAATGGACCCAGTTATAAGACCCACATCATTGACCTTCAAGAACTAAATAAGCAAAGGCACTTGAAAGCATGTAACCTTGTTCCCAGGCTAAGGAAAGACCTTCACAAAGCCTAAGGAAATTCATATGGATGGGTAAAGAGTAAACATTCAAATAAACACTTCTGTGGTCATGTTTCTGCCATTCCTCTGCCTTTCCCTAGACTAGACTGATGAGCTGATGACTCTGTGTTTCTTGATTTAAATGGCGACAAAACACCCTTTAAAAATATATGTGCTTGAAAGAAACTTGGCATTCTTCTCTGAGATAGTAAGGACATTAAATTCATGAAGTGTGGCAGTTCCTGTACCAACACACTGAAACTCCACGAGAGAATTCAATGTGGCAATGATTCTCAGTATGGAATCATCACAATGACACAGTCTTAGCAGGTTCGTCTCAAAACTTATCAATTAAGTACCTTCTGCTGAAAAGAACTCAAGAGGTATACAAAAGGGCACATGGATGTTTGTGGTTTTGTCATTTATATTTGGCAAATAGATTAATAATCTGTTTTTAAAAACTTAACTTACTCCTTTTGTATGTAGCTAGAGAATTGACCGACTGTGATTAGATGCAAGGTGATCATCACGTCAAAATTACAAGAAACATTTTTTATTACTACAATCTTTCATTCTCCATGATTTATTTATAGAACAATTTATCTGTGTAGAACAATCAAATTTTAATTTTCTGAGGCTAATCTATCTCTGGCTGAAGCAGAACTTTCCTTAGTCATTAAAAGATACTTGTATGTAAACTAATGAGATATTTCTAACAGGCCATGCCGTGGGGGATTTAAGAACACACACAGAGTGCAAGTGCTTGAGGCCAAGTTAGGAGTGTTAGGTAGGCAGGGTACTTCATCTTAAAGTACAATGATTCTTGTGCCTCAAATAGGAGTAGCAATGCTCTCTAACTCACACAGTTCTTGGATATTTTTTCTTTAAATCCTATTAAAATCTTGAAAAAGATATCCACATTATCTTGATAACCAAATAGTAGATAGTTAGTTACTATTTACTAGTATTATCATAAAACTTAAAGTAATAAACGACAGCCCAGGAGGGCCATACTAAGCCCCAAGCACTAATGTCACCTTCATTTGCATGTTTTATTATTAGTTATTTCTACCTAGTTTTCCACATACGCTATCATCCACCACCCCCCATAATTGCAAATTATGTTCAGGATATTTAATAGTGTATGAATCACCTGTAGTTTTCAAAAGTCTAAAACTAAAATTATCTTTGGCTCAATCCTGTCAGAAAGAAGAAATGTAAGCTTCATGTTACCATGTTTGGACGGTTGTAAATGAGAACTCTGTCTGGTCTGTGCTGTCCTATCCTCAGAGCTTCTTCTAGAAGTGGGATGTACTCGACCTTCCTTCCTGGTTCGATGCCAAATGATGCTGTAACAACCACCTTAGGCTAAAATGGGAAAAAAAAGAATAAAAAGAAAAGCTTTCACAATCATGGTGAAGGCGATCACACAGTATTTCAGTGTAGACTGTCAGTTTAACATCTTGAAAGAAATGTTTGGTTTCTATTTGCTATTAAACAAATGGCCTAAAAACCATGTTCTTTATGTAAATGTTTTTAAGCCTGATTATTTATACATAAATATCACCTGTTCAAAATTATACATTCAATGACACTTAGGGCTCATAAATATGAACTATATAAAATACCTTCCAGAGTATTCATTAAGCAAAGTCAATCACTTGTCATCCAGTAAAATGCTCTTTTACATGCGTGCACACACAAGTATATACATACATACACACCCAAAGGTACCCATGCATATATAGGCACACACACACAGACATTCACACACACACAGGGGTGGCATCAAGAGGGAGTGGGAGAGAGAGAGAAAGAGAAAAGACAAGGAGGGTAGTGAAAGGGAAAGGAGAGAGAGAGAGAGAGAGAGAGAGAGAGAGAGAGAGAGAGAGAGAGATCTGAGATCCAGATCTTTTTGTTTATGGGACTTTGGCAAGAAAGAACCAAGCAGAAACGACAAAGCAGGTTTTTTTTTTTTTTAAGAGTGTTATCTCCTAAATACTACAAAATAGGCAAACCAAAACTTAATAGACTTTACTGATTCTTTCCTTATTCTTAATACATAATTGTGCTAGCACATACTATATAGTTCATTATTGTTATTATAATAATTATTGTTGTTGTTATTATTCTGAGACAGTGCCTCACTATATATCTCTAGCTGTCCTGGAACTCATTTCTTAGAGCAAGATGCCCTCATCTTCACAGAGATCTGTCTGCCTTTGCCTCCTGAGTGCTGGGATTAAAGGGGTGTGCCACTAGACCTGCCTTGGATTATTTTTCTGCCAAATAACTTGTCTAGATCTCACAAGGATGTGAGATTTCCTGTCATTAAGGAACACTCATTTGCATATTTCAACTGTAAAAGAAAGGTGTCCCTGGAATGTCCATGTTAATCTTCCTTTGGAACATGCTGGGTATGCCTCAGATATGTAACTATACTCCACACATTCCTTCTCCTCCTAACACAGTAAGCACTCCAGTTAAACACTTGGATGTCAAACATCTTCATATTTCTTATGCCTAATAAAATTCTTACAACATCAACCTTGAGTGTAACCCAAAATTTTTAGAAGTTTATAGAAACAAATACATCCTTATTTTTGTTAGTGTATTTTTTCTAAGACAAGCTGGCAGGTAACGAATAATCAGGAAACAGATAGTCACTCTACAATACTGCATCTGTTCTTGAAGTCTGACTTCTGGTTACAACATAGGTCATTTAAGGAAGGTTTAGACTATTTCACATACATGCTCACACAGTCAATGTTTATTTCACATACATACTCATACAGTCAATGTTTATTTCACATACATACTCATACAGTCAATGTTTATTTCACATACATAATCATACAGTCAATGTTTATTTCACATACATAATCATAAGTTAATGTTTATTTCACATACATAATCATACAGTCAATGTTTGTTTATTTCACATACATACTCATACAGTCAATGTTTGTTTCACATACATACTCATACAGTCAATGTTTATTTATTTGAAAGTTGCACTTAATATTTGTGGAGCTGAAGCTCACTGTAGTTATATAACTTGCCTCTTTAGGTTATTAAATTGAAACGATTCATATTTTAATTTAGTTCACATTATCTTTGACATGTGCCAGCATAGCACTTGATGCCACTTCCTAGTATTAGAATTTGGAACAAATGAAAGTAAGCTATGAAACTAATACAGAACATGTGTCAACTTAAGATGTGAACAATTAAAGAAAGTCAAAATTAGACTTGTTCTCTGGGTAATAACCCTGTTTGTATTTCTATTATCAGTATTTATCAGGTTTTCCGGTGTTTGGACTGATTTCCCCGAATACACATTTTCCTTGTTTATCTGTCAAAATAATTTTTATTGGTTATTTTATTTATTTACATTTCAAATGTTGTCCTTCTTCTCTGTCTCCCCTCTGCAAACCCCCTATCCATTCCCCTCCTCCCTACTTCCCTGTCAAAATAACTTTTATTCTACTTGTTTAATCATGATATGAAAACAGGCATTTCAACTCATGAATTTACTTAATTTGACATGATGAATGGCTCTGCATATAATAGCATGTATTATGCCCTAAATCTATTAGTAGGGTTAAGTATGCATGCATCTGTATGGTTAATGAAACTCCTCCAATGATATAGCACAAGCAGATTTTGTATTTTTGTATATTAATTTTCTTATATCTTATAAACGTTTTCATAAAAGCAAGTAATATATTCAACACATTTGTCAAAATGGTGTTCAGGATTTCAGGTTCCAAAAACTGAAGTCTACTGTCTCTTCAGTTTTTTTTTTTTCCTTTTGTTTACAAATCATTGACTAATTCCTTTAGAATATTTTTATTAAAGTATTTTATTAAGCTGCTGTTACTGTTTGTTTGTTGATGAGATTTAATACATTTTTTTAAAAAAGAAGAACATGTAAACAAACAAGAAAACGCCACAAACTCGGTTACTTAGTTCACAAATTATTTCCCAGTTCTGTTAACTGATTGCTTTCCAGATGAAGCAGATACGCAGTCTTACGCTGTGCCATGTCCCAGTGTCTAACAGACTAACCCTAGTCCTCTCAGGAGTGCATTTGGGGCTGGTGTAAGTGTAAGGTAAGCCATCTTCTCCTTCCTTCCATGATCTCCCCACCACCATTTCCCCCATATATTCACAATGGCTTTACAAATAGATCCTTGCTCAATCCTTGTGTTTCCCTCACAGCAAGGCTGTCTTCTAACATTACCTAAAATATAACACTTGCCTGCTCTAAGGATTCACTGTTATTTCTGTAGGTTTAGTGGAATCTGATTTAGGGAGCTCTCTCCCTATCTCTTGAAACACTAATATGCATGATCTCTCCCAAATTACACTTCCCCCTTTTTGCTTCTAGAAGTTGGTTTGTGTTGTTTGGATATCTCATTGTCTCATCCTGATCAACCAGGATATCACAGTCAAGATCCCACTTAAATATTTCCATTTTCCAGGAATTCCTTTTCAGGTACACAAGGAAAAGACTATGTCCTACATCTAAATTAGAAGCCTATGCTATTGTTTGTTAAGTTTTACTGTGACACAGATAACTTCATCCTTCTCTGTGTCTACTTCAGTGCTAAGCTGGAGGCTGAATGGCTGCACCAGAAACAAGGTGGCATCCACAAATCCTAAAGTATTTACTGTGTGATGGCTTACAGAAAAATGTGTGGTGACAACTGCTAAATTCATGAAATGAAGAGCCATTTTTTCAGTCATATAAGCCATAAATTGTATACTAGATGATTTAAGGTGAAACATCTAGAATCTTTCACAATAGGTCTAAGGCATTTGTTATTTTAGTACCCAAATTTAATCACATGACACCAATCTCACAAATGTTCCCTCTAAAATCTGTATCTATGTGTCAATCTCTATAATAATCATTTATTGTCCACTTCTAAGAAAAGTATCAGGGACTTAGAGATGTCTAGGGAGGAAATAACTTGTCACTTGTTTTTCTCCAGCATCTTATACATTTCAGCACATAACTAGATGACATGGAAGGCACGTGCTTCATCTCCTATTTTATATTCCTCCAAGCACCTAGCAGGATGTGTTTGATATGGCACTAACTCCAAAATTAGTGTATGCTGAATAGATATATACAGAAGAGAAAGAAAGGAAGAAAGGAAGAGAAAAATAAAGGAAGAAAGGAAGGAAGAAAAATGAAAGAAAAGAGAGCGAGCAAGAGAGAGAGAGAGAGAGAGAGAGAAACTAAGTTCATTTTAAAGTAAGACCAAATAGTCCTCCACAGTTAAGAGGTATGATATAGGCAGCTGAATGACTCCATCCTGAAAAAAGTACTTACCTTCGCATGATCAATACGTGTACTTAATTCTTTGGATGCGAATCCTCCAAATATGAGACTGTGGATTGCTCCTATCCTTGCACAGGCCAGCATGGTATATATTGCTTGTGGGATCATGGGCATATAGATGACCACCGTGTCACCTTTCTTAACACCCTGCTTGACCAAGACACCAGCCAGCTTGGAGACCTGTTGTGAAAACCATTATAGAGCTGGATTATTTCACTAAATTTGAAGCTGAGGGAGTAGATCTAGAAGACCACCATCTCCATTGTGGCAAACTAACGAGGTTTGGAGAATGGACTTAATAATGAAGATAATGGTTTAGATGTGGGAACAATGGTGTCTCTCTACTTTAAATGATTGCATGTGAGGTTTACCATCACTGGGTCAGAAAAACTCCATGACGTCCATTTGCTTACTCATCATACAGTGTATTTACTCAGCAACTTATCATGCCTGACTTGGTAATTAAATTGATTAATAAAGTATATTTTTCCTTATACAATTTCCATTCTGTTTTGCAGTCGGTTAAGCAAAAGAGAAAATAAAAGAACTGTAAATGTAGACATGTGGTGGGCTAACAGAGAAAATAAAGGCATTAGGAAAGAAAACATGGCTAAAGATGTAAACTCAACGAAAGCATATTTTACTACACTGATTCTCCCATTTATGGGCTAGGCAATTGAGGCTCAGAGGCAACACACAGCTAACCAAATGTCATGTAGATAGTAAATGAAATTGTCAGGGTTGCTGACCTATTCTTGGCTTTTTTAGTAACTCAGACCAATTTTTCTTTATATTATTATGCTATATGCTAATACAAAATAATTACAAGTAATTTCCTTTTGGAGCAAATACACAAACCTCTTTACACTTTTATCATGTGTTTTGGGATAAATTATAAAAATGTCTTTCCTCTTAAAACTTTTTTTTTTACAGTTTCTAGTAAAATATATACCAAAACAGCTCATAAACACATGTGTAATTTACTGCAAGAAAACTTTCTACACCCAATTACAGCAGGCTGTGTGCCCAGACTTCAGTATAAGTCCAACATTTTATCCCTTAAAAGCTGTTCTTCAAAATGTTTCTACCAAAATAGGAACAGTGTCTGACCTCCCTTCCCCCACTTCTTTCTCCCTACTCTTTTGCTCCCTTTTCATTAGATGATAGATCAGAGCTGTAAATAAAAGAAGACGCTACCCTCTTGATATTTAATTTTAGAAGAATAAAAACTTCTAATTGAATATAAGTGCATGTGTTTTGTTCAAAGACCATCAGTCTCCTGGGAGAGGCAAGAGTAGCTGTCAATGGGACAATAAGTAGAGATTTCCCTAAGGAAGCCACAGTTTAGCAAAGACATGTAGAAGGCCAAGTAGATATCTATAATTATGCTATTTAAGACAGAGAGCCAGAGTAGGTCACAGCTGAGATACCTGAAGTGGGCAACCACAATGATTATGGCTTTTTTTTTTCAATGACTGTTTAAAAACATGAGCACAGGAAGCCTACCAGAAGAAACTAGGGCACACAGCTGTTGGCAGTTCTCATCACTTCTCTCTACCTCTCCTGTCTGATGAGTTCAAACAGCTCTGAGTTCTCACCATGTTTCTCTTTTGTTAAGGGCTCCGATAAAAGAGAAAGGGGACAACTATCCTGAATTCTTGGGGCTCTCAGAATCTGAACCACCAACCAAAGATTAGACATGGGCTGCTTCTAGACTTCCCTGCTCATATGTAGCAGATGTGCAGCTTGACCTCCCTGGGCTATCATAAAAGCTGTTGCCTATACATGGGATATGTTCTTCTAGCTGGGCTGCCTTGTCTGGCCTCAGTGGGAGAGGAAGCACCTAGCCTCTCAGATACTTGAAGTGCAAGTGTGAGGGGGATACCCAGAGGACCCTCATCCACTCAGAAGAGAAGGGAACAGGGTATGGGGCAAACATTGTGGGATGTGTGGCGGTGAGCTGGATGTAGAGTGAATAAGTAAAAAACATTTTTAATTAAATTTAAAAGAGAGAGAGGGCACAACAAAACAAAGCAAAACAAAAGAAAACGGTGTTGTTTTATTTTTTTTTTTTCATAATACCTCAAATCTGATGGTGGAGTGCTCCCCAGTAGAAAGTTATATAAAAAATACAAAACTAAATAATATAGCCCAAACTTAAATTCCATATAAGCCTCAGGAATGGAAGAAAACACTAGGGATTTTTAGGCAAACCTTTCAGCATGTAATCCCTACAGAAATCATGACATGGCCCTGACCAGTACACCATTTAGAGTAGAGTGCTAGATCAGATTGCTTTTTTACAAGTTTAACATTAACATTTTGAATAATGTATGTTATTAAATTACAATATTCTTCCAATAAAAGCTGATCTAGGAATGATGTAGCGAACTGTATGCTTTAGTCTCACTCACAAACAACTGGAAGATGCCCACAATGTTTCTGTCTACTGAAAGGAATAAAATCAAGAGACTCAAGAATTTACTTTTAAAAAAAACCTATATCTTGTAGAGATATGTAATTTGCCTAATGTGACATCACAATGAGTTTTAGTTGGAATTATAATAGATAATGACAGGTAAGCAACGTATACAATTTGTTAGGCTTCATATTTGCTCTTATTTGAGTGTGAGCTGGCGAGTCCTTTAAAGTAACCTGTTCCACCATGGTGATCTGAAGTGCCCAAAGCTAATTGATCATCTTTTTGTTTATATTTTAAATTGATATATGTTTTCTTCCTATTCTTTTTTCTGCCCCCCTTACCACATCTTGTCCTCGCTCCTCATCCACCCAACTTCATTTCTTTCTCTTTCTTAAAACTCAAAAGAAAACAAGCAAACAAAAATCATGGAGTATTGTTTTGTGTCTGCCAACTATTGATGAGAATGAGGTCTACCCTGGAGGGTCATGGATGAACCCAGGCTCACTCAGTAGAAAAAAAAAAAATCCCTCTCCCAACATCAATGAACTGAAATAATGTCTTGTTTAGGGATGACACTTTGTTCTCTCTTCCTCTTTTCCATGTTAGGAATTTGTCTTACTTGAGCTGGTGTCAGTTTCCTGCAGGCATCCACTGTATCTGGGAGTACTTGTGAGCATTGGTCCTGTTGTCTTTGTTAAATGCTATTTGTCATCATCTTGCATCACCACTGTTGCCTACAATGAGTCTGCCTCCTATACCACCTAAGTTCCTAGGCCTTTAGGGTAGGGGTACAGTTAGGGAATTTCATTTAGCCATGAGTACACCAATGTCTTCCATCTATTTGTGGGTTTCTATGTAAATCATCTACTACAAGGAGAAATGTCTCTGATGTGCATTGAGTGGTATATATATATATATATATATATATATATATATATATATGTATATAACTTATATCACTCAATCACACACACACACACACACACACACACACACACACACACACAGCTTTACCCTAGGCCCATGACATAATGTTTGTGCCACAATTGTACTTATACTATTATATTATAGGCAGTTCAGTATTGTAGTTTCTATAACATTTCCTCTGGTATCAGTAGCATATGTATTAGCTTTGAACACTAAATGCTACTCAGTAGGGGTGGAGCTTATCGTTGAACACCAACTCAATTTCTCTATGTTTGATGACACATCTGTAGAGTCTTACCATTAGGTTGGCAATGGTAACCAATAACATTAACAATAGACTGCAGTTTGGAGGGGAGTGATTTATATGGATAGCTATGTGTAAAAGAATGATTTAGATCTACATCTCTTACTCTGCACAAAATTAAACTCCAAATGGACCAGGAACGTCAAAGTAAACCTGAATAAGACGAAAGGGAAACTATTGAATAGGACTGAATTCATTGACACATAAAAGGACTTTTTAAGCAGGACCCTAATAATGTGGTATTATACATTATATATGTGATATATAATGTATATATCATGTTATATCATATGCATAGATATAATGTATATAACCAACAATTAATAAATAGATTCTTATAAAGACAATAATGTAAAGTTTATGAGCAGCAAAAGACAGCAACATTCAAGAAGAATCAGCCTCCAGAAGGGAGAAAAATATTTACCGGTTACATATCTTGACAGAGGGTTAATATCTAGAAGATATAAAGAACTCAAAACCTGAATCTCAAGAAATTAACAACTCAATTAAAAATAGAATATAGAACTAAACACTGAGCTTTCAATATAGAAAGGACAAAGGTTAAGAAGCACTTCAACCTCCTTAGTCGTCAGGGAAATGAAAACTAAAACTACTTTCAGGTTGCATCTTATCCCAGTCAGCGTAACCAAGACCAATAAACAAATGACAAAGTGACAGCCCTTGTTCATTGCTGCTGAGAGTACTGAGTGGTAAGAAATCCGTTTGAAGGATCTTCAAAAGCCTGAAAACGTCTCTATTCCAAAGTCCAGCTACACTACTCTTGGACATATACTGAAAGATGTATTACTACAGAGACACTTGCTCATCCAAGTCCATTACTGCTCTACTTCTAATAGCTAGAAAATGGAAATAGCCTACATGCCCATCACCTGATGAATAGATAATGCAAATTTGGCCCATTTATACCATGAAATCTTATTCAGCAGTTAAGAAAAAATGAAAATTTCAGGTAAATGGAGCTAGAAAAAAAATCATCCTAAGTGAGGTAACCCAGATTCCAAAAGACAAACTCTGTGTATTTCCTCATATATGTGGATATTTTCTTTTAAGCTTTAGATACGTGCTTCATTTAGAATATAAACAGAAGTTAGGAAGACCATAAGGGACCACTGTGGAGAGGGTATTAGAATATAGTGTTATTATAAAGGGATATAGAGGAAAATCAGAGTAAGAGGATTAAAGATGTAGGAAATGGAAGGGCAGGATAAAGTAAGGGAAGGCTGAATAATTCTAAAGGCTCCCCCTTCCCCCAAGCTTAGAAAAACTTTATTTTCCTTCTACCTTATTTCTCTTTACTCAGAGTCATCAAGGCTGCTCAGGACCAGTCTCTGGAAATTCCAATCCACTGAATGATCTGTGCAGTGGAAGCTACTGTCCAGTCCTCAGTGGCTGGCTGGCCACTCTTGTCTTAAGTGAAAACTATAGAACAGGGCACATGCACTCTCTGAGACAGCATTGGACTGAGCATCAGTGAACGTAGGAACTAATGCAGTCCACTCACCCTGATGTTCCTCCTAAGACATAACCTTCTCAGCAGCATTGCGGGTATCTGTAATAGTAGGGATGAGGCATAACATCCCATGGGTATCCACGGGAGATCATGACATAGATGCGGAGGGAGAACTACAAGTCCCAACAACCACCAGCTTAGAATCACTGAATGAGCCCCCTTGTTGCCTGGAATAGCAATGGCCATACATGGCACACAGAGAAATGGTGGGCAGGTTGACATAATAGGCCTGTGTGACAGATTCGTGTTCAGGCCTAGGGTCAGTCACCACTAGAAGTCATGACTTTCTGAAAGCTGCTTGAATTTGGTTAGTGAATGACCCAGATATGAAAGCTGCCAGCATTTGGAGTGGCTCCTGTTGCATCAGTAAACCTCAGCACAGCTCTCTGACCAGTGTTTGTGGAGACAAGCAAGGCTCTCAACAGCAAGAATTGCTTCACCTTGACCAATACCTTCTCCAATGTTCTCTTTAGATATTTGAACTAGATAACATCATTATTTTTTGTAGACATGGGGTCAAAGTTGGTGTCGTGTAAATGGGTTTCTGGGGCAAGGAACTTGGGGTCATCCTCTTCCTTCATCTTTAGGATATCAAGGGCTCCAGACATTGTGTGAACTTCCCTTTAATTCATAATGATAGCACAAAACAATGGCACTTTGTCCTGTCCCTGGCCAGTGACAAGAAGCTAAAGGCAGAAAAGCTTCTACTAATGGAGAAGCTTCCTAAAATTCCTAGGAAGGAAATTTTTTCAAATTTAAATGGCATTGCCATATAACTGGGGATATAGGCCAGACTAGAAATTATATGCTATCAAATAAGATGCCTAGTATCAAGAATGGGTCACTATTTTTTGGGGGGGGGTTGTTTAAGTGTTGAGGTCTAAGATAAGAAAATGAAGTCATTATGAACATCACTGTTGGCAGGGATAAAAGTAGTTCCAGTGGGATATAAGTCAGATCTTGTTAGAGCAGACTGCTATAAAAAGAAATCACCCAAGCTATGAATCCATCCTATTTCCTGTCTACTATGTCATCTTTTCTCTCTCACACTGTTCTATATAAGCTACCCAGATTCAAATATTTTGTGATAGACTAAATAGACTAAGATTTTATAGACATTCAGAGAACCTGGGGATTTCTCTAAAAAGTAGGAAGGCTTCCTAATACGAGGGTTGTGCTCTAAAGGATATCAATCAGCTGATGGCCATCTGAGCTACTACTTACTATTCCTGAGGGCATTTAATATAAATATTATATATCACATCATTTAAATTTATTACATCATATATATATATATATATCTTACATCATAGTTTCATAACTGTAAAAATGGTATGATAGACACCAATAACTGATTTTTCTGTTAACTACCTACTTCACCAATTTATTATATGTGCTTTGCTTCTGCAAGGAACTACACTGTCAATCACTGCTTTGAGTGACAGGCCATCAAATTAAGATGTAACAGTTCTGTGCAAATACTAGATGGAGCATGTTTGACCTTCAGGTGACTTTTCATTTGGTTCTATGCCAACACTAGAATTGGTACAAAACAAATGTTTACATGACAAACATACAGATACTTTCTTTTAAATAGTTTTCAAAATTAAGTGTATCTCTTATTTTTTTAATTGTAATTTGAAATTTTAAATAGGTTGCTAACAAGAAAAATATATAGGAAGAAAAATTTATAGTGCGGTTTCTAACAAATAGCTTATGAAAATGTATTAGTTCATAACAATAAATGTCAATATAAATTGATTTAATATATTACTTTATGATGTGTAATTTACTATTTCTTAATAAAATTAAATCTATCCAGGCAGTGATAGCACATGCCTTTAATCTCAGCACTTGGGAGGCAGGGGCAGGCAGATTTTTCAGTTCAAGGCCAGCCTGGTCTACAGAGTGAGCTCCAGGACAGCCAGGGCTACACAGAGAAATCCTGTCTCAACAGAAAGAAAGAAAGAAAGAAAGAAAGAAAGAAAGAAAGAAAGAAAGAAAGAAAGAAAGAAAGAAAGAAAGATAAAATAAAATAAAATCTAGAGCCATTTTTTAAAGGAAGGTCCAGAAAAAAGCATTGAGTTATCTTGTCTCAAATGCAAATAAAATTATTTTTAAAATATGTGTAAGCAATAGTGATCAATAGAGTGTAAATCATCGGGAAACCCCGGCCATCTAAGAGTTTATAATGGCTCACATAAAGCAGTGCTATTGAAAATTTAATATCAAAGATACACCAGTGCTATTCCACATTCAGAGTTTTGAAGTGTTTATAAACTTCAAATAAAAAAAAACATAAGAGAAATTTATCAAAAAGAGTGTAAATATATTATTTTATGTAACAGTGATCTACTTAGTTGTCTTTTTTTTTTTTAATTTTTTCCGACTTGACACTAAGTAGGATTATCTGGGAAAAGACAAGCTTACTTGAGGGAAGCATCTATTAGATTGGCTAGTAGGCTTGTTTGTTGGGCATTTTCTTTATTGATAATTTATGTGGACTGAGCCAGCCCTCTGTGGAAGGTTTAATCCTCAGGCAGGTGGTCCTTGGTATTAAGCAAGCAAGCTGAGTAAGTCATGGGAAGCAAGCCAGTGAGCAGCATTCCTCCATGGTCTATTTCAATTTGTGGCTCTGGGTTCCTGCCTTGAATTCCCACAATGATGGATGACAGCCTAAGAAGCTGTCATCCTTTCCTCTCCAAGTTGCTTTAAGTGAGAGTGCTTTATAACAGCTACACACAAGCAATATTAATCAAAAATCTATGACAAATACAAGTTAACAAATAAGACTTGAAAAATACATATTACTACCTTTGGGGACAGAAGACCTTCTGGGTATAATATGCAATTACTGAAAATAACTTTGTTTTGTTTTAGATCAGATACTGATCATTGATCATGCATCCTTGCACCCCAGGAAATGCATCCACAAGTGTTCATTTTTCAGGATTGATTTTTGTTTGGCCATGTATCAACTGAGTATTCAGATAAATATCTATGAATACTTACTATTTAAAAACTATTTAATATCTGAAATTAAGACAAAACTGTCCAGTACCCCCAGATCTCCCTGGAAATAAACCACCAATCAAAGAAAACACATGGTGGGACTCATGGCTCTAGCTGCATATGTAGCAGAGGATGGCCTAGTCGGTCATCAATGGGAGGAGAGGCCTCTTGGTCCTGTGAAGGTTCTATGCCCAGTATAGGGGAATGCCAGGGCCAGGAAGCAGGAGTGGGTAGGTTGGGGAGCAGGGGAAGGGGAAGGGATAAGGGATTTTTGGAGGGAAAACTATGAAAGGAGATAACATTTGAAATGTAAATAAAGAAAATATCTAAGAAAAGAGAAAAAAGAAAAATTCATAAAAAATTTAAAAATCATAAAAAATAAAAATTAATAAAATTAAAAAAAATTAAAAAGGCAAAACTTTCTAATATTTTTGGCATGTGCATTTGTTCTTGTAACCTAAACTTCTAGAAAAGTCATGTTTGAAGACAGTGGGACTTTACTATATTCAACATTAAAATGAGTTTCAAGCAAACATGATACTATACATTATTACATCAGTGTTAATGTAATCTTCCAACAGCAGGAATGGACATGTTAGTAAACAAAGAAAAATAACAATTTCCTAACAACATCATATCATATGTATTCAAGAGGGATGTTTACTATTGTTTTTTTTTAAGCAGAAAATAATGAATATTTAAAAATGACACTTTCCCCCCGTGCTCATGTCTCTAGCTGCATATATGGAAGAAGATGGCCTAGTTGGCCATCATTGGGAGGAGAGGCCCCTTGGTCATACAGACTCTATATGCCCCTGTACAGGGGAATGCCAGGGCCATTACATGGGAGGGGGTGGGTAGGGGAGCAGGGCGGGGACGCGGGAGGGTAAGGAAAAATTTCTGGATAACATGTGAAATGTAAATGAAGAAAATAATTAATAAAGAGAAAAAAATGAAAAAAAAAAAAAAGACCCTTTGAGAGGGAAACGGTGCGCGTCTTCTGCCTTGGTGTAGTTTTCCATATTTTGGATGCACATGTGTGACATGTTTTAAAAAATTAAGTTTGTTTGATAGGATAAAGCAATCAGTATGGAAAATATTCTCTTCCAGCAGAGTCCTGCTGAGTGAGCGTCTCTATAGGCTGTGTGACAAGTTATGTGGAAACTGAAAGACACTCACAAAGCCATGAAATTTGAAGGTTCTGGTTCTGAGTCACAAGGCAACAAGGGTGGAGATTCTCCATCATGCTGGGGAAGCCACAGAGATGGTGGCTCTGAGCCACACTCACAGTGACTCGGCATTATCATTAACAGCAAATGAATGGCGCTGCTCATGTACAGAACGCTTAGACTTCTAGTCAGTGTGGGTACCTCAGTTATGAGTTTTGATAAACAAAGTAGCACCTATTCAACTTACTAAATTGTTAGTATCCTTGGAAATCCAGCTCAAATGTAAGCGAACTTTCATGATCCCACAAATCTAATTGCCAGGACTGACTTAACTCTGAATATACTGACTGGTTGGCAAAAAAAAAAAAAAAAAAAAAAAAAAAAAAAAAAAAAAAAAAAAAAAAAAAAAAAAAAAAAAAAAAAAAAAAAAAAAAAAAAAAAGTTATGTGTGAAGGTAAAAAATAAATTGTAAAACTTAGTAAATGTTTTAAACTGTTAGAAGATACTTTTCAGGCTATTTTCCACCAAGAAATATAGTAATTTTTAAAGACTAAAAGAAGTCACTCCTGATTGACTTTTTCATCCAATTTGGACAGTTTCCTTAATCTAAATTTAGTAGTGTGTGTTCGTTGTATGTGGTGGTGGTATCTATGGAGACACTTGCAGGTTAGTCTGCCAAGAACTCTGGGAGCACTCATCTTCCTTATCCTTTCCTTTCTCCTCCTCCCTCTTTCTGATAACCACTTCCTCCCCATTCCCATAAATGACCTCGCTTCTATTTTCAAGACAAATACACATGAATGACTTTATGCATCTCCATAAAACCTAAGATCCACGAATGAGAACAAGCATTCAACGTTTGTTTCTCTGACTCCGGCTTATTTTTCCTTAATATGAGGATTTCCACTTGCATCTATTTTCCTGATATTTTGATGATTTTGTTGGTCATAGTGGAAGAGCTCTACACTGTGTGTATGAAATACAATTTTATCCATATGTGTGCTGACAGACACCCAGGTTGATGCTACAACCTGGCTACTGTCAGAGGCTGCAATAAACAGATGGGTGTGTAAAAAAAAAAAAAAAAAAAAAAAGAATGACACTTTCATTTTGGAAGAAAACTTGTAAAATATCACACTTACAAAAGTTATGTGACTCTTTAAAACATTCGCTGTAATGTTTCTTCTTGTAAAATAATTTCCTCCAGTAAAGAAATAAATATCATCACTGATAATAATCTTTCTCATTTGTGCTTTCTTTGCATGTGAGTTTCTATCAATATTTAGTCATTTTGTTACTATACATTTGCAGGCAGTGTAATTAAGAATCATTCAATTCATTTGGTTCAAGCTTGAAATAACTTCAACTTCAATAATCTGTGTGCTTTCAACACATTTCAACTAATGTGAATTCCATACTATATTTCACAGAAAATTAGTTCAATCTCATATTTCTGTATATTTATGTGCTCACAATCTGGGAATGTGATATCATTTTCTATTTTTTAATATGCACATGTTGATACCTACATATGCAGCATTAGATTTCATCACACTTTGAAAGTAACACCTTGTTAATTTTAATTATCTTGTTATATAATAGACCATTATTGATAGAGACAATAATTTGACATCAAAGAGAAATTTAAGGCTCAGGAATCGAAGGTAATTTATGCCTATCAAATTCACAGCATAAATACAGTGTATGGAACAAAACAAAAAGGAAATGCACAAAGAATAGGTCCTCAGTTTCCTCTGTTTTATACCCAGTCTGACATCCCTGAACTCTATAGGTGTTAATACATTGAGAATTATAACTTTCTCCCACTTCTACTCAGATGACAACGTGTGACAACGTGTCACTAGTCCTCATTGTCTGTGTCATCTCGCTGAGAACATCAAAGCAGTTCCGAATGGGTCTGGCAACACCTCACCATGAGGATATGAGATGGTCAGAAAAGTCAGGAAAGAATACCAAATATGCAAACTTGTTAAGGCCCATTGAGTTTAGGCTTGTCCTAAGAATGATATTGGATCACTAGTCAGCTTCAACTTCTAAAACAAAATAACTGAGGAATGAAACATGTAAACACAAATATTGATTTCAGCTCAGGGTCTGAAATTTAGAGTTCAAGAATATGCAGACCCATGGTTTTGAGTATCTAAGCAGGGCAGGACATTATACTGGGAAGATGAGGTGGAAAGAGCTACAGAGGGACAGGAAGATATTGGAGTTCAATCACCCTCTAAAGGGCACACTTCCAATGATCACCAATTCTGGGTTCCAACCTTTTAACACAGGACTTATGAAATACTTATTGTTCAAAACACAACATGTAAAATGATTGAAAGAATTTTATAGATTCTTACAATATGATGGTTATTTCCTGAATTATTGCCGTGAGACGTGTGGTTAAAAATAAACTAATAAAAAAAATGTTCAGTATAGAGTACAGACAAGGGTAATTAATGGATTCAGGGAAGTAGAAGGAAAGAAAGTATAAGAATAGGACTTGGTTAAATCATCTTTAATAACTGTCTGCCAAATGATATTAATCACAAAGCATGGATTCAAAGGGAGAAGGGTAGACCCAGCATGTTTAAGACTTAGTGGAGATGGAGTGCCAAGTGTGGATATCTCCTCGCATCCCATAAATATTTAAGTGTTTGGAGAAAGATATGGGATGGTGTGAAAAAACTAAACACAGTAAAATTGTCAACAGAAGTCTTGAGGTCAGGGTTCATCACACAGGGTAGATGTTAAAAGCCAAGAGGAGAAAGCCTAAGGGATTGGCAAGGAGGGGCCAGAAA
Organism: Mus minutoides; assembly: GCA_902729485.2. Classification (NCBI taxonomy): domain Eukaryota; kingdom Metazoa; phylum Chordata; class Mammalia; order Rodentia; family Muridae; genus Mus; species Mus minutoides. Next base: position 5,231 of record CACVCL010020177.1, on the reverse strand, counting down.
GAAATGCACTTACAGAGAACAAGGAAAGGACACAGTGCCAAGGAAGGATGCTAATGGAGGCAGGCAGAAGTGTGAGCTGAGTTTCCAAGAACATAAAATCTAAAAAAAAAAAAAAGATATAAAAGATCAACTCTATATTTGTATTAAAATAATAGAAGGCTTATTTATCTGAAGCAGCTTCAGAAGCAAATTATTTTTAGAGAGTTCTAGGGAAGAATGTGATTTTCAAAAAAGCAGGAGAAAGCACACTGCTATCATTTCAAAATCAACTAGTAAAGTTACTTTTAAATTTTGTATTAATTTGCATTGATATAAGAGCACACACATTGTGCTTACTAGATTTCATATGATATTTCAGTACATGCAAACATTGTGTACTGATACAGTCAGGTTAAACATCTAACTGCATAAACACTTACAGTTTTCTTACAGTGAAAGCATTCATAATCTTCTCACTTTGGGAACTACACAATCTATGATACATGCCTGGGACTAAGCCTCCTGTGCAGTAAGCATGGTTTTAAAGGGAAGACCCAACACCGGTTCATGCTGCATACCTTCAAGAGAACAACAGATGGGAAAAATCTCAAAGAATGCTTTCTCAAGTCCCAAAGAAAGGAGAATTGTGAACAGAGAGAAACATACACAGAACATGTGGGCACAGGAAAGTCTGTAGGCAGAAAGTCTGTACATTTAATAACAGAAAGTCTCAATCATGGCTCCTGGGTTTTAAATAATTTTCTCTATTACCCTGAAGGTAGAAGGTTGAATGTTTAAAAGGGTTTTGAAATGAAGTGAAATTTATTAGAGCTGGCTTAAAATATATATTTAAAGATGACATGAAGGTTCCAGAGGTTTTGGAGGCTGAATGAAGGACTGACTTTGGTTGACTAGTGATTATTTTTTTTTTCTTCCAAATATTGAACACATTGTGTAAAGATGGAAATAACAGAACTGATTCAAGTTTTCCATTCTGCCATGCAGTTAAAATGAGCAAAGATGTCTGTGGAGGTAATCTTTAAACTGAAGCACAACAGACTTCTATAATTTGGTTTTGTTTTGGGGGGAGAGGATGGAAGATTGAAGTTAGAAAGTGCATGAAGAAAATTTGACATCAGATTTCATAACTTTTAATGTGGTTATTTTTAAAACCCCTTGGTATAATAAGCAATATAACCATACCATATTTTCAAACACTTTGCATTTTAGACACAATATTCTTAAAACAGTATATATCAGTCGTTCTAATCATATATATTCACTACCTAATGTCTCTTCTTCCTTTCCATCATTCGAGTATCTTAGTTACTTTTCTATTGCTATAATAGAACAACATAATGGAGGCAATTTATTTTTTTAAGTGTTTAATTAGGCTTATGACTGTAGAGGATTAGAGTCCATAATGGCAGAAGGAAAGGACAGCTGAGGACTCGCATCTTGATCCCCAGAGTCAGACAGAAAGAAGCTAGGAATGGCAGGAGTCAGAGTCTCTAGTGACATGGCTCCTCAAATAAGGCCATTCTTCCTAATCCTTTCACAAAGATCCAAACTGGAGACCAACTATTCAAATAGATGGGTGTAGAGAGACTGTCTTGTGTACTATGTAGAAGCATCGCTTGTCCATTGGCCAATGAGCTGAGTCAGAATATAGGAGGTGGGAGTTCCAATAGGGAGAAGGGACTCTGGGTTAGACTTAGTCACGGAAGAAATTCATACCTAACTCTGAGGTGATGCATGCAACTGAAAAGAGGTAACCAGCCATGTGGCACTCATAGAATAGAATTAATAGGTTAATTAAGTTATGAGCTAGTCTGGGAACAAGGCCAAGCTTATGGCCTAGGTACTTATTCATATATAATTAAGTCTCAGAGTAGTTATTTCGAGAACTGGGACACAGGTCGAAAAGTCCTTGGTTACATATGAGGCTAAGGGGACCATTTTTCATTCAGATCACCTCCTCTGGTTAGATTTTTGTTATTGCTTTATATTGTTGTTTAACCATGGAACTCCTCTCTTGCCAATATTGTCATATCTTTTGAATGGAGGCAAAATGTAATTCTTAATTCAATGATGGATTTGCAAGTCTGGATCATTTCAATTCTTGACTCTCACCATCCCTGTGCCCAGTAAGTTAAATTATACATTTCTATAAATGTGAATTCAAGGGCCTGCATTTGTGTTCATTTTTCTCCTTACTTTACTAATTATATTCATTTTCATTACTTAACACATAGCACTTCAGCTATTTTATCAGTTAAATGTTTAATGAGGTCTTAGTCATTTTTTTTGTCAGGACAGAACACCAGGACCAAGGCTACTTATAAAATGAAACACTGAATTGGGAGCTATATTAGTCAGGGTTCTCTAGAGTCACAGGAATTATGGAATGTCTCTATACATTAAAGGAAACTATTGGAATGACTTGCAGTCATTCCAACAATGGTGTAGCTGTGAATGGAAAAGCCAAGAATCTAGTAGTTTCTCAGTTCCACAAGGTTAGGCGTTTCAGCTGGTCTTCTGTATAAGCTAGAATCCTGAAGAAATAGGTTCCAACAGATGTGCTGGCAAATAAGTGCAAACAGACAAAGAAGAGAGGGACTTCTCTCTTCCAAAGTCTTTATATAGGCCTCTAGGAGAAGGTATGGCCCACTTTTCATGACCACTATTCCTCAAGATCCAGATCAAAAGGCTGTGTTCTCTAGCCTCAAGATCAGGTCCACATGTGTGCTCTCCATTGCTGGATTGTAGTTCATTCCAGTTAGAAGTCCAGATGAAAACAATAACCAGATAAGAATGCTATGACTATTCCTTGTTCAAATGCAAATGCATAAAAAATAAGCTTAGGTCCATGGGATCTTGCCCCAAGATTACCACTCTCTCTTGCCCCAGAGTTAGTCTGTTTACCACCTTGAACACAGTATTCAATAGTTAGCCTGTTCATCACCTTGAACACAGTATTCGCTCTATTGTACTTCCTGATGCCATTTATTATATAAACCACACATTTTTACTTTTTTTCCTTTGTAAACTTGCTGCTACGCTTTATCCAAACATTATTCATGAAATTAAACCACAGCAGAGAATCTAAACTGGATTGTTTTGAGACCTTCATTGTCAATATCATTAGTTTGACTCTCTTCACCTTAACTTCAGGCAGACTCTTCAGACAAGGGTAAAAAAAACCAGCCACATTCTTCATCAAAATATCAGACAAACAGTCTCAAGCCATATACTAAAATTCTTCTCCTCTGAAACCTCTAGAGCCAGCTTTCCACGGTTCAAGTCATCCTCAACACCCAAGTCTTCTATATCCCTGCTACAATAGCCCATTAACCTCTACTTAAAGCATTCTCCCACTTTCCAAATCCAAACTCTTCCAAACAAAAGCATGCTCAGGCCTATCACAGTAATAGCCCACTCTTGGTTCCCTTAGGGTTTCCATTGCTGTGGTTCAGAGGTTCAGTCCATTATCAGCAAGGTGGAAAGCATGGCAGCATCCCGGCAGATGTGAGGCTGGAAGAGCCAAAAGTTCTACATGTCAGTCCAAAGGCAGACAGGAGAAGACTGCTTCCCATGAGGCTACAAGGAGGGTCTCAAAGCTCACCCCTATAGTGACATAGTTCTCCAACAAGGCCACACCTCCTAATAGTGACATTCCCTATGCCAAGCATATATAAACCACCACAGGGGCTAATGGTTGCTGAGGGTGAGAGTATAACACCAAGATACTCCATGACAGAACCAAATTTACACAATATCTTCCCATAAATCCATCCCTACAAAGGATGATAAATGGAAAATACCAACAAAAGGAGGGAAACTACAAGAAATAACAAGAAACTACTAGAAATAACGAGAAAGTAATCGTTCAACAGACCCAAAAGAAGATAGCCACACAAGCATAATTCCATCTCTAACAACAAAAGTAAGAGAAAGTAACAATCACTTTTCCTTAATTCTCTTAAACATCAATGGACTCAATTCCCCCCAAAGACACAGACGAACAGACTGGATATGTAAACAGGATCCAGCATTTTGCTGCATACAAGAAACGCACCTCAGTGACAGGCAGATACTACCTCAGAGTAAAAGGTTGGAAAACAATTTTCCAAGCAAATGGTCCCAAGAAACAAGCTGGAGTAGCCTTCCTTCCTTCCTTCCTTCCTTCCTTCCTTCCTTCCTTCCTTCCTTCCTTTCTTTCTTTTTTTTTTTTTTTTTTTTTTTTTTTTTTTTTTTTTTTTGGTTTTTCGAGACAGGGTTTCTCTGTATAGCCCTGGCTGTCCTGGAACTCACTTTGTAGACCAGGCTGGCCTCGAACTCAGAAATCCGCCTGCCTCTGCCTCCCGAGTGCTTGGAGTAGTAGCCTTTCTAATATTGAATTAAATCAACTCTCAAACTAAAGTTATCCAAAAAAAAAAAAAAAAAAAAAAAAAAAAAAAAAAAAAAAAAAAAAAAAAAAAAAAAAAAAAGATAAGAAAAGACACTTCATACTGGTCAAAGGAAAAATCTACCAAGATGAACTCACAATTCTGAACATCTATGCTCCAAATGCAAGGGTGCCCACATTCATAACAGAAATTTTACTAAAGCTCAAGGAACAAAACACACCCTACAAACTCAACACCTGAGACTCAACACCTCACTCGCAGAAATGGACAGATCATGGGAACAGAAACTAAACAGAGACACAGTGAAACTATCAAGTTATGAATAAAATGGATCTAATAGACTATTTCATCCTAAAGCAAAAGAATATACATTCTTCTCAGCACCTCATGGTACTTTCTCCAAAATTGACCATATAACTGGTCACAAAACAGACCTCAACAGATACAATATATTGAAATAATCACATGCCCCCCTGTCAGATCACCCCGGTCTTAAACGGCATTTTCTTAATATTTAACTTCAAAGAGTTTTTGCTATTTAGAAAAATTTAAGATACACTTACTGATGAAATAATTTCTCTCCAAGAAACAATAATAAAACTTTTAAGTAAACTGATTGTCAGAAAATGTACACAGATATATAATGCATTTTAAATACTTTCTTACTATGTCAGGTGGTATCATCTAAGGGGTTTTTAGTATATTTCTTAATGATCTTTAAGAAACCCACATATTTATTATGCAATAACAAACATGAAATGTTATTTAGTTTATTTTCATGTATTGTACACATGTATATACACATGTACTTGGGTGCATGCATACATGTGTGTGTCCCTACAT